>WWET01002430.1:218794-230575 GCA_011038615.1 Limnodynastes dumerilii
GTGCAGTGTGTGGGCATTTCAGATAATCGTATGTCCTCTCTCCCTGTCTGGCTATACAGCGCTGTATAGTCAGACATAGGGAGAGAGGACAGAGCGCTTGCAGCCTGTCAGTGTGTGGGGCTCTGCAGCGCTATGTCCTCTCTCCCTGTCTGACTATACAGCTCTGTATAGCCAGACAGGGAGAGAGGACATACGATTATCTGAAATGCCCACACACTGCACCATTTTGCTAGCTATAAACGATAATTTTTATTGCAAACCACCCGATCAGATTATCTGACGGCAGCCATTTATTTATTTTTTTATTTTCGGCCATTTCAGTAAATTATCGGCACCACACACTAGAGCGATAATTCGGCCAATCCACGATAATTGCTAAATCGGCACGATAATCGCTCTAGTGTGTGGCCAGCTTTACTCCGTTAAGTTAAAAGAAATGTCAGCCTATTTTCAATACAAATTGGCACTCCTCCAAGGGTGCAGGATGTGCTGCATATCCAGCCTCTGTATGTACCTTCTGTGGACTCCTGGGATCTTTACTTGGTGTTATCTGCTCTCCAGTCCCATTCTTTCAAACTACTGGAGACTTGTGCTTTGTTTATCTTGGAAAATTCAGAAAAGACGAATGAGAATAAGTGCTTGAAATAAATACAATTAAGGGTGTAAATAGTATATAGGACTAGTATGGTATAAAAACACAGGTAGTTATTTTTTAATGTTATATTTTATGTGAAGAAAAAGTATATTACATGTAGGAATTACTGATTAAATTTCATGTTTTTCAGGTGATTTTTCTCACCACATTGTTCTACTTACTGAGCTCCAGTGATGAGTACTACAAACCAGTAAAATGGGTTATAAGTCTTACACCACTCTCGCAGCCTGGCCCATCCTCCAATATAATTGGACAGTCGGTAGAGGAAGCCATTAGGTAATATAAGCATAAGGTGGACTTGGTGCTGTGTATCAGTTATAAAAAAAAAAAGTTCTTTAAATAATCTGTATTTATCTTATCTAGTTGAATATCTACAGAAGATCATTCACACCCAGGCATTATCTTTAAAGAATTTGTGTTAAATATATTTAATCAGATCGGCAAACAGTAAATGCAATCAGGTGGTCCTTGCATGCACCCTGATGAGCTGCAATTCTAATGCGATACATTGGTATGATCTCCCATTGTTTTTTTTCCTCCATTTGTTCTCCTTTTTGTTATGATATATTTTCTTGTTTCTATACTGACCATCAAGGGCACACAGTCTTATGTTTTTTCCTATAAGCACCAGCTCTATAGAACATGTGTATTGGGTTTAAATTTATATTAAGATAAATATTTGTAGCTTGAGAAGCATTAATACTTGCTTAAAGACATGAGTTGTAATGTAAAGTACTCATTAAATGAAGAGTATATTATGTTCCAGCATGTTTTTGAGACTGGTTTATTGATATACTGTTGGTGCGTAAGGATTATCTATCTCTCCTTATCCTCCTCCCTGGAAGCATAAACCATTGAGTAGGTATCCATTCCTCCAGTGTCCGGATGGGAAAAGAAGACACACCTAGAAAATCACCACACCTCTTGAATTCCTGTGTCTTTTTTAACTGTTCGTTCTTGTGTCTGGGTAGGTATAGTGATTTTGTTTTTAGAATTCTGGTTTCCCCACACCTAGTGAAGGGGAAATCAGAGTATTTCGCCAGGTCTCTAAAGTTCTTGGTGTTGTAGCCCATAGGAGTGCAGCTGGTGGGTCCAACCTGTTACCTGTGTCTGTGCCGCATTTCAGACACTTGGTGCGTGGCAATTTTAGATTTGGACAAATAGGCCTTCAAGCAATTGTAGTCACTTTCTGAAGTGCTGCAAAGGACTGTGCTGCTTGTATACCTCACTTAAAGCTATAACAAAGTTCTGCTTATTTATTTTTTTTAAGGATAAGGATAAAACTTTTGTAGTATTCTGACTTGCCTGCAGTGCTGCTAGTTAGAGTCTCAGGGTAGGTGTTTTTGTTCTTAGAATTCTGGTTTACCCACACCCAGTGCAGTGGAAACTAGAGTAATTAGCCAGGTCTCTAAAGTCCCTGGTGTTGTGATCCACAGAATTGAAACCATTGGAGTATCAGTGGTGGGACCCTCCTAATACCTGTGTTCGTTCCACATTTCAAATGCATGAGTCGATGGCCATCTTGTATTTGGGGATTTTTGTCTTTAGCATTGTGGGTGGGCAGTGGTGTCACATCCTGAAGTGTTGCAAAGGATGCTGGTATGTGTATACCTCATTAGAGGCCTGAGAAGTAAGAATGTATATGTTAAAAGTCTATTAGAAATTTTTGCTACAAAAACGAGGAAAAACCACAGATTTTGGAGAGAAGTATTCAAGAGGAGTGAACTCCAGAATACTGTGTAGGAAATGCAGCTAGCTACTTTATCTGTGAAGCACCCATGGATGCAACCAAGCTTTTACAGCAAGGTTTATTTCCATAGATGTGGCTGTCAGAAACGTTCTGTGGTTGCAACTGTAGTCTGCTGATACACAAAGAATAATAACATGTTAAATTCTTACAAGTCTCCCAGATACAGTTCACAATCAGAATATAATTAGGCATGGCAATACAGACCTAGAAGTTATTCTTAGATAATTTAAACTACGCCTTCAAGGCACAAATTTTGTTTTCAAAGAAGTAATGAATTCAGGGATCACCTAAGAATTGTTTGACAATGATGCCAAAATCAGCGCTCCAGAAGTGCATAAGGAAACAAAGGTGGAAGAAAGAGAAGACAACCACAGACAAGTGTGTCAATGCAGGTTACAAATTTCAATTAAGTTGTTTACCAGAAAACTGCAATGACAGAGAAGTTAGAATACCTCATAGGTCAAAATGTGATAGAAAGCTTGCAAAAGGTTTAAAGGGTTCACTGTCATAATTTTTATTGTAAGAAAAATTATTGGAGGGTTTTAGACCATACTGGATCTCAGGCATTTAAATATGTATTAAACTGTCTTTTTTTTTTTTTAAGATGAAATCAGTCAGATCATTTAGAACACCAGTGGAAACAGGAATGTTCCTTACGTCAGTAGACTTGAATGATGCATCTTCATGTTCCCGTACACAAGGATATTTAACATTTCTGCGAATTAGGATGTTCAGACACTTTCAAGTCAAATTCTTACCCTTCGGCTAGCTACAGCACCACGTGCATTCACAAAAGTTTTGTTAGTGGTAATAGCAATATTATGGCCATATTTAGATGATATATTAATAGCAGCAATTTACTAAGAAAACAGTGGAAGATACAGAAAAAGTAATACAAATTTTAAAGCAACATGGTTGGGTAATAAACAAGGGGAAAATCCAGCTGGTGCAATATCGGACAGAAATTTTTGGGCGTTAACCTTAACATAGAAATTTGGAAAAGCGAGAAATAGTTCTGAGATTAATATCTTTAGCTATAGAGGTTGTACTTTTGTGAGATGTCTTATGTGAAATGAAGTGTTTTAACAGGATGCATCAGAAAACTTAAAGAAAAAGAACAGGTAATCATACTAACAAAATAATCCAAGCAGTATTTGTATTGGTCTGTGGAAGACGGCCGTAGTTGAGGATCCGGCCCATTGTACAGAGAACAACCTATTGGGACTGACAACTGTTCATATTCCAGGAAGGAAAACACGATGGCACATTTTCTAAATCGCCAATCGTTGCACCTGGAAAAAATATGAAAAATAATATTGAGATGGGGCACCTTTAAAATTAATTTGAGGGCAATCACATTAAATATAAACAAGTTTTATTTAATATTCTAGGAGCTCGAGGCAGTAGCTTAGGACACTAATGATGTTGTGGATCAGCTAGATTATGTTATTCCCCCATTACCTATCATTAACTGAATACTAAGAGATAAAAATCAGGTAACTGTTTATAGCAATTTTACCATTTTGGCTGCACATAGTGTGGTTCTCTAAGGCAATACAAATGACGTTGAATCGTCTGTGATGGTTGCTATGACATCCAGATTTACTAAGTCAAGGACACATTTTTCATGCAAACCAGGGGTTTATATAACTGACGGCTTGGTTATTAAGCAGAAAATCTTAACACAGCAAGGGTTCTCTGAGAAAGTTATGTCTGCATTGCCATAATCCAGAGAGAAGAAAGCTTATTATAGGGTTTGGAAAATATTCAGTAAATGGTTCAGACAAAAGAAACAGAAGGTGGACAATACAAACGTTTCTGTTTTTTTTTCTTGGAATTTCTTAAGTATGGTCTACATCTATCAGTAAGTTCTCTTTAAAGTACCAGACTTGGGGGCCCTACTAAACAGAAATCTGGCTACAAGCAAGTAGAGGTAGTAGTTTGTATATTCATACAGTCAACCAAGAGAATTCGACAACCATGATTACCATGGGATTTGAACATGGTGTTATACAGTTGGGCAAAAAAGTATTTGGACAGCCACCGATTGTGGAAGTTGTCCCACTTTTAAAAAGATAAGAGAGGTCTGTAATTTCCATCATAGGTGCGCTTCAACTGTGAGAGACAAAATATGCGCAAAAAAAATCAGGAAATCACATTGTATAATTTTTAAAAAATGTACTTGTATATTCTTGTGGAAAATAAATATTTGGACACCTACCACTAGCAATAATTGTGGCTCTCACAGACCTGTTACTTCTTCTTTAAGAAGCTCTTCTATCCTCCACTTGTTACCTAATGGCACCTGTTTGAACTGCTTATCTGTATAAAAACAGTCAGACTGCAACCTCTCCACCATGGCCAAGAACAGAGAGCTGTCTAAGGAAACCAGGGACAAAATTGTAGACCTGCACAAGGGTGAGATGAGCTACTCGACAATAGGCAAGCAGCTTGGTGGGAAGATATCAACTGTTGGCTCAATTATAAAAAAAATGGAAGAAATACAAGATCACTAACAATCTCCCTTGACCTGGGGCTCCATGCAAGATCTCACCTCGTGGGGTATCAATGATCTTGAGAACAGTGAGGGATCAGCCCAGAACTACACGGGGGGACCTGGTCAATGACTTCAAGAGAGCTGGGACCACAGTCACAAAGGTTACCATTAGTAACACACTACGTTGTCATGGATTCAAATCCTGCAGTGCCCAAAAGGTCCCCCTGCTTAAGCCAGCACATGTCCAGGCCCATCTAAATTTGCCAGTGACCATCTGGATGATCCAGAGGTGACCATATGGATGATCCAGAGGAGGATTGGGAGAATGTCATGTGGTCAGATAAGACCAAAATAGAACTTTTTGGTATAAACTCCACTCGCCGCGTTTGGAGGGAGAAGAATGATGAGTGGCATCCCAAGAATACCATACCCACTGTGAAGCATGGGGATGGAAACATCATGCTTTGGGGCTGCTTTTCAGCAAAGGGGACAGGATGACTGATCCGTATTGAGAGGATGAATAGGGCCATGTATCGTGACATTTTGATTAAAAACCTCGTTCCCTTAGTAAGAGCATTAAAGATGGGACATGTCTGGGTCTTCCAGCATGACAATGACCCCAAACGCACTGCATGGGCAACTAAGGAGTGGCTCTGTAAGAAGCATCTAAAGGTCCTGGGGTGGCCTAGCCAGTCTTCAGACCACAACCCAATAGAAAATCTGTGGAGGGATTTGAAAGTTCGTGTTGCCCGGCGACAGCCCCAGAACATGACAGATCTAGAGAAGATCTGCATGGAAGAGTGGGCCAAAATACCTGCTACAGTGTGTGCAAACCTGGTCAAGAACTACAGGAAACGTTTTACCTCTGTAATTGCCAACCGAGGTTATATTACAAAGTATTGAGTTAAACTTTTTGATTGTCTAAATATTTATTTTCCGCAAGGATATACAAATAAATTGTTTAAAAATCATACAATGGGATTTTCTGTTTTTTGGGGGGTTTTTTTGTTTTTTTTTCTGCAGATTCTGTCTCTCACAGTTGAAGTGTACCTATGATGGAAATTACAGACCTCATCTTTTAAAGTAGGACAACTTGCACATTCGGTGGCTGTCTAAATACTTTTTTGCCCAACTGTATATTAATAGAAGTATATTTTGTTGCCAATTAAGCTAATTTTCAATTCTGGTCTCTTGATTCTTAATTCACTGTTTACCAATGTCTCCTTATTTTATTTTTATTTATTTTTAACTTTGTGTTGAGCGATCTGAAACACTGGCCTCTAATTTAGTTTCCTGCTATTAAACTTAAAACTGCTTAGTACACACACACACACCTGGCCAACCGCTTTAAATACTAATGTACTAAAACACCAGGCAATATCTGTCCTTCTGCCTACACCTTCACCATTATGTTTTTTTGTTTATATTTGACAATTCCTTAAATGTTTATATTTGCTTCATATTCAGATCATTATTCTTATTGGTTGCAGTAGTATTTGGTGTAGACTAGGTTTATATTAAAATTATCTGCCTCTTTTATTTATATATCTTTTAATGAAGACTACCTGCATATGTAAAATACTTACAGTACTGTTGCTGCATTTGTACATAATTATTGGTTGTATCTTAACAATTGTATCTTAAAAATGTTGTTATGTTTAGAATTACTTGCGCAAATTTCCATTTACAGCTGAAAATTTTACTCTGGCATGTGCATGACAATTGCACCTTACCCTTTATGGCATGCTCTTTTCCCAAAATTTGTGTATCCTGCTCTGCTTGCTCCAGTGGGGATATTGCACATTACTAAGTTGCATGTTGTCTTGGTGCAATTTAGTATGTGCGATATTTTCACATGAGTGTATGCACGTGGGCCTATCTTTTTCTGTTTGTTTTGTTACTTTTATCGCCTTCACATGCCACTCTTTATTCTTTGAGCTTCCATCTTAATAATTGATTTGGTCTTGCTAGTGTATGCATTAATGCAAAAACAGTCCCAACAGTTAGAATTTGCTACATGTAAATTTGCTATAAGCTATCTACTTTTCACCTGTCTGCATTCCGTCCATGTGAGTTACTGCTGTTTCTAGAACTCTATTTTATGTCCTGATTTATTTAAACACTGCATTTATGGAGACACTAATATCTTATATTCTCTCTTATTATGATTATTTTATAAAATATATGTGCTCTGTAAAGCATGATTTGAGGACTTCTCTAACTTGTCTAAAGAGAACCTGTGAATGTATTCATGCATTTAGTAACTTTTTTTTTTATTTATTTTTTTTATTATTTGTTATGCTGCTATACTGTTTTGGCATGAATTTGGAGTGAATACATTATATATATATTCTGTTCTTGATTTTTAGGGGTGTGTTTGATGCCTCCCTAAAAATGGCTTGCTTCTATGGACTATATACATGGCTTACTCATACAGTCTTCGGGATAAACATTGTGTTTATACCATCTGGTAAGACATGTTGCAATATGTTGGCGTACAATTGTTAAACTATTTAATTTGCATGTTTTGTTTGTAAATGTGTCCTACTGTTATGTTGTAAAAGTGTCAGCTCAGCTGTAACTTGTTTATTATCGGCTCTTTATATTACTTTAAAATCTAAGCGCCAGACCAACAAATGTAGAAAGCAAGGTTTTTTAACAAATTTATGTTAAGTATATATTTATCAAATTAGCTGAGAAATGTGATGCATATTTTGCCTCTTGATACATTTAATGAATCTACGTTAATATTAAACATTGATATTAAATAATAATAAACAGGAATCAACAAATTGTTGTTCTTGTTATTAATATTTAGCATTGATGTATAGTGGATTCTTAAAATGTGAGTAATTACAGTCAATGTGAAATATGCATTAAGTCCCTAATTTGCTAAATATATACATAACATAGATTGAGACACTGTATAGAATCAGAGTTAGAAAATGTATATTTATAGTCAAAAGTCCCTATATATGAGTCATATGAACAGTCAGTGCATATAGAACAGTTTTTGCCTTTTCAAACTTAAAAAAAAAAAAAAAAAAAAAAAAAAAAAAAAAAAGAAAAGATAGAATAACTTGAAAGCATCCATCATCCATATTACAATACAGGAAATGGAAATTATCTCTGGCATATGCTTTCACTTCTAAGGTTATAGACCTATTGTGTTTTTGCTGCTTTATGCCATTCATATCTTACAGTTTATAGTAAAGCATAAATTATACCTTGCTTGAAGAACTAGTTACAGAAATCGCCAGCACTGATCATGGAAGAGATAAACTGTGACAAGGGTGTTTATTTGTGATGTCTGACTATTTTTTTCTTATTCATTATTATTTCATAATAAATAAAAATGTTATACATTTTAATATTGCAATCAGAATTGCGGTTCAAACTACTTTGGTATATAAGGGGACTTAGACCAAGTAAAGCAACATAAAAAAATTGGGTAATTTAACTCTTTTTATACATTCTGCTTTATCTCTTATGCTAAAACAGGATTATGATAATAGTGTTTCCTTGCATCCACAATTGCAGCATACTCCTTTGGTTAAGTATCCCTTACTTCAGGACAGGACAGGAAATGAAGACACACCCAGAAGGTATATTTAGCCAAATCTTCTGACTTCCTGCTGCGTCTTTTGTATTCCCCAAGCCCTAGCTAAATTATTTAAGAAGGGAAGATGACCCTTCAAAAATCAAGATTTCTCTTAAGGGCACTCTATATTAAATCTCATTTAATATAGATTAAATCTTTGTTATAAAATTAACCAATCTTTATTAATATACATTAAAAACAATGTGATAATTACATATTAGTCTCTGATATAGTGAAGTATTCTATCATCTAAATATACTCCTTACAGTGTAATACACCAAGAATTAGTTAAAATCAATATGCATTGGTCCTGTTTATTTATATAACAAATAGATGTCACAGTTGTATTTGACTATTTATGATTATTAAGGTCTCATGATTACTAGATATTTTTATCTGATAACCTATATAACATTCAAATCATGGTTGTTACGTTGAATTATTTTACCCAATAGTTTAGACTTAATAGTTATTATGAGAGGTTGTCAACAATATATATAAATATCAATTTAAATAAAATATCTTGACTTCTATAGATAATACTATTATCTATAAGTATAGTTTTAATCAAAAATAAGTTGTTCAATTGTAAAATGTAATCTATATCAAAAATATTATAGTATTTCAATCTAGATTAGTAGTCAAATAACTTCATGAAATTAATCATTATAAGTGGAGACAATTGTTGTCATCTCAATTACAAGCTATGTAGCATGATTTTTAACACATAATTTGTGGGTCAAATGTGGGCAAAGTCATATGAATATATGTTAATAAATGTCTGGTTATATTAGGCAGCATTTAGATACAGTTAGCAGTCAGCTGGCTATTTGTTGCATATCATGCCGATATACAGAGGGAGACATGTAGAAATGCTCCTGATGCGGCTTTGAATTAATCTAGTCACTGCCAATCCGCTATTTACCTAGCTTGCTAGGGACACAAATCTGGATTAACAACCCAGTATCTGTAAATTAAACTAAGGACCAACTAGCATAAAATAAGGAGAGCGGGTGCTCATGCACAGCACACCGCCGACCTAACCTGCGTTTTACAAAATGCTTCGTCAGAGGTATCAATTAGTGATCCACCCACTAAGGATTTAAATACCAATGGGCTAGCATAATTGGCTCTGAAGAAGATTGACGTTTGTTAGTTCTAATCAAATTAACAGAGTGTTATAAATATAGTATCCATGCTTGTTACGTTTTTATTTCAAAGACATAGTACTTTTTAATCCTTATATTTTGCATCTGTTAATGTTACCTTATTTAAAATGTTAATTAAGATTAATTCATTGAAAACAATGATTCAATTATATGTGCTACCTAAGTGAAAATAAATTATAATTAAATTAAAAAATAATAGTGATAAAAAATAAAAATAAAGTAAAATAAATTAAATTAAATGAAATAAATAAAATGCTATATGTATTTTATATATAATAATCATGTTAACAAAACATGACTATAGTGCTAATATCATTTTAATATTAATATATCTAGTGACCCATAATCTTAAGTGTAATAGTTCTATGTATATTATAATCATGTTTATAAAAAATGATTATAGTGCCAGTGTAAGTGACAATTTACTAAGTATAGTTGAATCATAATTAAACACCAAATTTGTCTTTATTCAAAATCCTAATGATTTGAAGTCAAGTTAATAACTTAATTTTATACAAAACCATAATTAAATATGTAAATAACAATCAAATCAATGTAAAGCACCAATATATGGAAAAGGACCCAATGTTTTACATTAAAATTATATATATATATCTTCAATAATCCATAGCATGATTTTTATGTCAGAAAGGCAGAGAAGTTATATTCTTCATTCATGCCTTTAGGAGTCATCGAATCCATTAAAAAGATCCATTCTGTTTCTTTTTTTAATAATTGGTTTGTAATATCACCTCCCCGCATCCCCAGGGAGATTTGTTCCAAACCAAATACCTTCAATGATTTTACATCCCCACCATGTTCTTGAGAAAAGTGCCTAGCTACTGAAGTGGGAGTTTTCATTTTTTGTATGTCCATGGCTACATTCCGTATAGTGCCTATATGTTCTAAAATCCTTTGTGTTAATGGACGTGTGGTCTTGCCTATATAGGACTTCACACATGGGCATTGTATACAATAAATGATGTTTTTTGAATCACAGTTAATAAAATGAGAAATGTGATTAAATATTCCCTTCTTATCCACAATAGTTTTTGTTTTAGTCATGTATTGGCAGGCTTTACATTTCCCGCATGGGTAGGAGCCTTTTGTTGGAACTTTCCATTTGGACTTATTGACAAAATGACTGCGAGTCAGTTTATCTTTGAGATTCGAGCTCCGTCTCCAACTCATCTGTGCCCTTGAGTCTAACTTATTAGCCAGAATTGGGTCAGATCTTTGAATAGGCCAATGTTTTTGAATTATGGATTTTATCACATAACATTCTTTGCAAAAGTCTCCAACAAATCTAATACTATCTTTTTATTTTTTAGTTAATTCTCTTTGATCTTCAGATGTATAAGAAAAAATGAGATGAATGGCTTTTCTTCCAAGCTTCCGCTTTTGATTTTTTAATCAGTCTTTTACTGGAGCCTGATATTTTGATTGATATTTGATTTTTGAAGGGTCATTCCATCTTAAATAATTTAGCTAGTGTTTCCATATTTTTTATTTCTCGGTGCACCATCCTTTATTTGAAGGATAATGGGTCTCTAAATAGTTACACTTGGGCCTGGTCCTTCTCTTTCTCCTTAAAACGTATTCCCCAAGCCGTAAGTTTACTTCAATAATGAATACATAGGTCCAGATTTACTAAGGGACGATCTAGGCAGTGATATAAATCGCTGCACAACACTGTGTTTTTCTGGCGATTTGGGTTCCTAAATCACTGAATTTGCTAAGAGGCACTTTGTGCTGGCGATTTATAATATACAGCGATGCCTGGCAATTTTTGAAGCATCAATTTGCCGTGATTTAGCTTAAAATCGTGGAGATTTTGCTTAAAAAATCGCTGCTGCATGTGCCCCTTTGATAGTTAAAAATAAATAATTAATAAATCCTATGGTAAATGTTTAAAAATAGCCCTTTTACATTGTAAATGCATACTGCAGCATGCTCCGCCATTAACCCTTAGATTGCTGGTACTTATAGTACTACAAGTCACAGCATGTCCATGGTTGGTAGGGCATGCTTTGACTTTTAGTACCACAAGTGCCAGCATGCTAATGTGCCCAGCATCCTGTGGCATGTATCGTGTTTAAAAAAAAAAAA
>WWET01002430.1:231308-241673 GCA_011038615.1 Limnodynastes dumerilii
TGTTTCTCCAGCATTCCCCATAATGTGTAATGTGTTCCGCCCCCCCAGCATTCTCCATAATGTGTTCCAGCTCCCCCAGCATTTTCCATCATGTCTTCAGCATCCCCATAATCTGTCTCCAGCTCCCCCAGCATTCTTCACAATGTGCTCCATCCCCCAGCAATCCCCATAATGGGTTCCTGAAGTGAATGTATAACATCTTTCAAGTCTTCTTAACATCCTCCTAAGCCTTCTGTGCTTGCAATTCTTGCATTAATCTTAGTGAGAGAAGCATCCGGTGCTGCCTGGAGGTAATCAAACCTCTTATTCATTTGAGGCATCATGAATTTATACAATTCCCGGACCCACTCAGTAGAACAAGAGAGGGCATATAGAGTTATAGCAGAAGAATTATTAAAATCATTTGTGTGTTAAAATCCATGAAAATTTGGAAATGGCTGCACATATAGGCTTTTATTTGTGGAAGATTTGTATCTTCCTCCCATGTTGGAGATAGAAGAGAAGGAGAATGATGCTTGTGGCTTATAAAGAAATTTGTCTTTATTTTAATAGCTAGCACTAAGGAAGCTAATAATGGTCATCCACCATTAAGAACATCTTAGGGGCACTTGCAGTAGAAAATTGAGAAAGGAATCCAGGGGCTATCCCTTCGAGGTGTCCACCAGAGGTATGAGTTAGAATCAATAAAGTAGAGTAGTTGCAAAGTCTAATAAGGCTGGTTCGTCTTTGGTTTTGTTGTAGTAGATAGGCTCTAGGACTTGTCAGGGATTATTCTGGACAGCTCTCGAGTCATTAACAGCAAGGTAGTTGTTGCAAATGGAGAACCGTGATAACTTTGGAATTGGAGGTCTCTGTTATTTTGTTGCTAATTACAACCCATTTTGCAGAAATAGCATTACATCATTTGACATAAGTGGTTGCCCTGCAGTTGCTGATTCTATTTGTAGTATTGCTGCGGTTTTCTTTTGTTGGGCTGTTGTCCTCTGGATTATAAAACTAGGCCAGATATGTTATTAGGTTACACTGGGCATGTGTTCACTTTCCTGTCAACACCAGCTAGACAGATTGTAGGTGAGAACTTTCCCACTCTGCCTCTGCTTTGTTCAGCTGCAACATATTAAGCATGCAGAGTATCAGTGTGAATTATGTTAACTGTGTCTCAAGCAATGACCACAGAAAATGATAACAACTCCTAGCAGTAATTAATAGTGCTGCATATAAAACAGAGAGACCCCCTCCAAATGTAGAAAGATGCAGTCTTGTGCAGTGAAAACTGTGGCTTGTGGAATCTGTCAGCCCTTCGGTATTAGGTCTGCCACAGGTTAGATGTTAACCTGATCTGTTAAGACCAGCTCCTCACTAAAAAGAATTGTAGTTACTTCCTTTGTATCACAATTCTTGCTTTTGTGAATAGGGAACAAAAATAATTAAGATTATCTACCATAGCCCTTTCAACCCACCACAAGATGCCCACCCTGTTTTTATTCTTATTTCGTTTATATACCTGAAAACTCTTTTTTGTCCCCCTTTTTGTTCTGGGCCATTGTTTCCTCAGCTTAGGCCATTGCAGCTTAGAAAGCATCTTAGCCTCTTTCTGCTTTACAAGAAACAACTCTCATCATTTTAATGTTGTTTGTTTTTTATACTTGAAACTCATTTTGTAAAACATATTGGCTTCATTTTTTGGTGTTTGTCCTAACCTTTTTATACAAAGGTCTGTTGCTATTAATATTTTTTTATGTTTTCCACTGCCTTTGCACTCCTTTTAGGTGCTTCCAGTCTGCCAAAGAATCATTAACATATTTCCCCATTTCTACAGAATCAGCCTTCTTAAAATCCAGCATGTGTTGTTTGGTCCTTTGAAAGAACATGCATGCTTTTATTCACCACCCTTATAGCATTGATTTGAAAGTGTTGTCTGAAACACTTTCTATTTTGTTACATAGTAATATGTGAATAGAAATTTTAACCACGTAACATGGGTAGAAAAGCTACTATTTCAATAGTGCACATGTCTTAGATATATTCAATGTCCACTCTCACAAGTATTAAGGTATTAAAACATCAAAGTTTAATCAGAAACAGTAGGCGAAATATTAACAATAGTATCACAGACTAGATAGAACATAGTTACCACATCAGGGCAAATGCATCTAAGTTCCAAAGCAATCACTCGCTATCTATAGACAGGAACCTGTCCCTATATAAAATAGTGGCCTCACGGCCAATGTGTGAGAGTGGACATTTAATATATCCAAGACATGCACTATTAAAATAGTTGCTTCTCTACCCATGTTATGTGGTTAGAATTTCTTTTCACATATTACTGTGCTTTTCAACTATATTAGTAGTACCTCCTTGATGGTGGCAGTCATTGTCTTATTTTTATAATAGAGGATTGGTGCGGTATTGTTTGTTCACATATTTTGTGACATCTGCCGACCACATCCAGCTTCCATTTTTTTGTGGTTATCTTCCAAATTTTGTGGAAATTTGCTTGCCTCACATCTTAGTTTCTTGATTCTTTTCTGGAGTGCAGACTCACATGGCATCATTGTGAAAAAGGGGGACTCCAGCTTAATATCTCCTGGGAGAGATCTGTCTGTGTTGTTTGATCTCCTTATGTTCTGATTGTGAACTGCATCTATGAGACCTCTTAGTATAAAAACTTTTACTTTGTCTATCCTGAGGCAACCATCCCGACTTTCCTCCTGATGTTTTCGTAATAAGAGCATAATGCTTGTGACTGAATAAATATTTGCCTTCATAAGAAAAAAGACTGTAGTTAATTCTTTGACTGTGCATCAGCTGACCATAGTTACAACTATAGTACCCCACTGCTGTGACCATAAATCTTGCAGTAAGCCTGGTTGCATTCATAGATGCTTCACAGATAAATTCTGTTGCCCGATGCATACCCTGCATTAATTATGGATTTATGAAAATGAATCTATAATTAGAAAATTGCTAATGCTTTTGGTGAGTTATACATGCCCAATAATCCATTTGCAGCACTTTAGGAAGTGACAACACTGTTGTCCCACATTGCTCTTTCTTAAAGGTATAGTCGCCCATATTTAAGATGGCCACCGGCCCATGTGGCTGAATTGTGGCACAAATGTCCGTAACAGGTTGGTCACACTAGCTACACTCCCATGAGCTATAGCACCAGGGACTTCAGGGACCCGGCAAATTACTCCTGTTCCCACTGGAACCAGCATTGGCTGCGGGTAAACCAGAATTCTAAAACAAAAAAAAAAAACACATACCTATCCTGACTTTAACTAGAAAGTATAGAGAAAGAAGACACAATGGGCTGGATCCAGACTTAAGTGCTTGAAATGAGTTCTCCTGGGCTAAATTATGTTGATTGCAGGAGAGTCATATTTCATCTGTTGAAAACAGTATTAGAGTTGAGTGGTGATATTTTCTATCCCAAGTCTAAATAACAGTGTAATAGTAAATCTGGTCAGTATCTGTGTGCAGTAAGCAATTCAAAGATATATCCCTGCATGCAAAGAATACAATTAACTTGACTCTTCCTGCAATCAACATGGTTTAGCCCAGGAGTAACTAATTTCACGCACTTAAGTCTGGATCAAGCCCAATGTCAGGATGCGTTGTTTTAGATCTTTGTTAGACCTTGCAGATATGTCTTCTCTTCCTGTCTGACTCTTGAGGAAGGGATACTTACCAAGGTATATGCTGCCTGGGAAGAGGATAAGGGAACTATGTTCTTCAACTTAGTATAAATACACTCTTTACAGAAAGTATAAAAATTGTTTTTGTGCTGTACTAAACATATGGTTTTACTTGTATACCAGCTCTGGCAGCCATTCTTGGAGCCGTGCCATTTCTGGGGACATATTGGGCTGCTATACCTGCTGTTTTGGACCTATGGTTTTCCCAAGGTGCAAGCTGCAAAGCAGTCTTACTATTCATTTGTCATCTTTTGCCAACTTACTGTGTAGACACGGCAATCTATTCTGATATATCTGGGTAAGTCTTGTTTGTATTAATAACACATTTTTAAAATTGATTCAGTTTTGCTAAATGCTATGTTTTAGATAGGCCTTATACCAACTTGTACAAAAAAATTAGTTTTTTTTGTTTTGATTTTTAAATAGCAGAAATCAGCGTGAAATTTTAAAATATTAATATGGACAACCATGGCAACTACAGTCACATGACATGAGACTTGAAAACTCATTATTTGTAGTTGTAAAGCTAAGTAACATTGATTTATATATAGATATACCACTTTATTATTTTGTAAGTTTTCTGTAACATCTTTGTCCACAAGCGGTGGCCCCTCGCTATTATCAGAAATTGGTTTCTGGAAAATAAACAGAATGTTCCACTATCCGCTCCCTTCCTTACAAGGTAATGTTAGGTTAGCTATCAGCTGCCTCTACTTCTAAAAACCAATTTCGTGGCATAGACTCCTACCAGTAACATTGGTACCATGTTCCACTCTCCACACCCTTCCTTACAAGATATTGTAGGTATCTGTGAGGAAAAAGCTTAATGCATTATAACTATATAACTGGTATCAATATAATTGTTGTTTCCTTTTCCTCTATAATGTCAGCTACCAGTGGGTTAATTCTCCCCTATTGGAGTCCACAGGAAAGAAAAAAAGACACCTTGGAGGTATAAAACGCCCCTTCCGTCTCCGGTCAGTGTCTTTTTTTTTCTTTCCTGTGGAGTCAGACAGGCAGGGTGTTGGCAAGCTTACCTGGGTTCCGGTCGGTGCAGCAGCATCACGGCGGTGGACATGAGACGCGGCCGGTCTCAGTGCTGGGAGAAAGCACAGTACTGTAGGCCCGCCCCTATCTCAGAGGGCGGGTAGTGCAGGACGTTGGCGGCAGTGCAGTGCACGTGGGGGGAAACCGTCTGAAGCCCGGGTTCACCCGAGAGAAAGCGGGCTGACGTTATCAAACAGTGCCACAGCGTTTTGGCGCCAAAAAGGCCTTTTAAACAAGCAGCTGGTCCGGACAGATGCTGAAACTAGCACTTTCTGGGACTGCGCAGCTGGAGGTGTACTCTGATGGAATCTGGACAAAAATCGGGGTAAGCTTGCTGTGATGACTAAGATATGATTCTTAAAGCTGGTCATGATGTTTTATTACACTGGAGTATTTTGGTTATTAGATAGTTAGTGGATTATTATTATTTCTTTAGGTCTAGTAAGACTCCAGAAGTCAGGCAGAAACATAAGAATGTGTGCCCAACAAGGTGTTCCATGTGTGATGTTAACCTATCAGATAAGAGTTCTAGTACCATATGTGACAAGTGCAAACAGGGGCAGCTGCAACGACCTTCTCCGCAGCTGACAGAATTAGTACAGATGATGAAAACAGCTTTATCTGAAACCTTTGCAACAAAGGAAGACTTCAGAAAATTAGCAGCTAAAAGAACAAGAGTGGTGATAAGTCGGATGAATCAGAAGGAGAATTGCCGGCAGGGTTATCTGATAAATCAGGAACGTCAGAGGAAGGATCTGTTCATTCCCATGATGAAGCTGATTTTAGCCCAGATTTAGTGAATAGTTTAAATTAATACATAATGTAATGTTGCAAGATTTATTGTTTAAAGAAACAAAGAGAAAGCAGAAAAACTTCCCGCGATCACAAGCTCTTAAAGACATTGTGGAGGAAGAATGGAAACACCCAGACAATAGACTGCCGGTATCAAAATGGCTAAGATGTATCCCTTTGTGCCTGAAGATGTTAAAAGATGGGAGGAAGCTCCACACGTAGATGCAGCAGTGGCCAGGATTTCAAGGAAGACTACGCTTCCCCTGGAAGATGTAAACGTATTTAAAGACCCAATGGATAAGTGTATGGAGATTGGACTTAAAAAACCGCACGTAATAGCAGGATCAGCGCTAAGACCTGCAGCGGCAATTTCAGTGACAGCAAGGGTCCTAAGAAGCTGGAAGAATAGCCTGGAAGGTAGCGTTTTGGATGGAGTAAAGCGCTCAGAGCTGCTGAAAACTGTGCAAGATATGCAATTGGCAGTGGAATTTGTCTGCGATGCCTCCCTGGACTCTTTCAGGTTGGCGGCGAGAGCTGGTGCAGCAGTAACAGTCTCTAGAAGAGCATTGTGGGTAAGACAATGGGCAGCGGATGCTCAGCCCAAAGGAAAACTTCTCTCATTACTAGACATCGGATTATATGCACTATCAAAATGCTAAAATATGCATGCAAATATGCACTAAAAAAGGGCAAAATATGCACAATCAAAATACTATTTATTATTAGAATTAACGTTTATTTTCACATTATATTTATATATATATATTAATAATCAGTTGTAATTCTTGTGACAATATACAATTACATTGCAGCTATATGGGAAGCAGTACTCACATGTTGATCGATCTGGTATTTTTTTGATGAAGGTATTCGCTTGTCACTAACCTTGCAGAAAATCACAGTGCCATCAGTCGTAAATTGGCCTGGGTAATTTTTTATCCAAGATTCCATTAAAGTCTGGGTATTTTTTTTCACTGACGGCATTATTTAAACAAAAATAACAAACACAGCTAGCAATTGAATGCCAAACAATTGAATTGCGTGAACAACGAGTGCCATACTCCCTTCCCCCCATGCGCACCGCATCCCGCCAACGCTTTCGCCTAGTGCGAGCCAGCAGATCGAGTTCAGTGCGTGTGAGGCGCACGTCATTGGCTGCGGCCCGCCACCGTTCCCGTGTAATACAACACGCCTAACACATTTAACTACTGAAATAAGCACTGTCAATGAAAAAGTACTAAAATATGCAATAACGCTATAAAAATAGCCTTTTATGCATTTGCATATGCAAACATGCAAATGCATATAATCCTATGTCTACTCATTACCTTTCCAGGGCGATTAGCTTTTTGTTAAAAAACTCGACAATATCATTTCAAAATCTTCGGGTGGTAAATCGAAGTGGCTGCCGCAGGACAAAGTCCAAAGGAAGGGAGCAAGCTGGAAGTCCTTCAAAACAGGTCAGTCAGACTACAAGGAGGCAAGAAGTTACAAACCTGGAAGGAATTTTAGAAGAGGACAGTGGGCATCCTCAAGATACAATTTTTCGTGGCCCATGAGGGAAGGATGTCAGAGCCAACCTTAGGCAGATGGCGCAGTGAGTACAGTAGGGGGCAGACCTGCCAAATTTGCCAAAAGATGGAGAGATTTGACCAGAGATGCATGGGTTCAAGAAATTGTTTTGTCAGGATACAAAATAGAGTTTGCAAGACAGCCAAATAATTTCTTTGTACAGTCTCAAGTTTCCCAGCTACAAGAGGAGGCAATAGCATTGCAAACCAGTCTAGAAAATATGCTACAACAGAAAGTAGTTACCAGAGTACCAAATCCAGAGAAGTATCCAGGGTTTTACTCAAGGTTTTTCGTGGTAAAAAAGAGTTCTGGAGGTTACAGAACAATATTAGACTCAAGATGTCTCAACAAGTTGATCAAAATAAGGACTTTCAAGATGGAATCTATCAGGAGCATTCTGCCAGCACTCAGTGAAAAAAATTTACTTAACCTCAATCGATTTACAGGACGCTTACCTTCACGTTCCAGTGTGCAGAAGTCATCATAAATACATCGGGTTCTGCATATTCGGTCAACATCTGCAGTTCAGGGCACTGCCATTCGGCTTAGCGATGTCTCCCAGGACATTTTCAAAAGTTCTAGTCACGTTAGTAGCAAAGCTAAGGCTGGAAGGCCTACAACTGTGGGCCTATCTGGACGACATTTTGCTTGCGGCAAAAAAACAAGAGTTGGTGAAGTGTCACACAAGAAGGGTTATGGAAGTTCTAACTGACCATGGTTGGCTTATAAACAAGCAAAAAAGCAATCTAGAGCCAGTACCGATCTTGAAATACTTAGGAACTATATTAAATACTGTAACTATGTCAATAGTTCTTTCCCCAGAAAGAAGAGAAAAAATCGTACTTCAATGCAGAAAGTTAGTCAGGAGGAGGTACATTTCAGCAGCAGAGTGTTTAAAGGTATTAGGCCACATGGCATCAGCCATAGATACAGTGGGCAAGGTTGCACATGAGGGGTTTTCAGTTAAATTTCCTAGCCCAGTGGAAGAGGAATTCAAAAGTATTGGATCAAAGGATCATCCTTTCAAATGTGGCGAGACAAGATCTAGCTTGGTGGGCGTATCAGGTAAACCTAGCCAGAGGGAAGTCCTTCAGGGAGCAGGAAAGCGTCCTTATCACTACAGATGCAAGTGCGGTACGATGGGGAGCCACTTGCGGAACAAAATTTGTACAAGGTTCATGGTCTACTCAATTCGCAAGGGCACACTCGAATCTAAGAGAATGCAGAGCAGTTCTTCTAGCTTGTCAACGGCTTCTAGCCGGAGTTCAAAACAGACACATCAAAATCCAATCAGACAACATAGCTGTAGTAACCTATCTGAACAAACAAGGAGGTACAAAAAGTATGTCTTTGATGTGGGAAGTAAGAAGAGTGCTGGAATGGGTGGAAACCCATGCCCTGTCAATCTCAGCGGTACACATAGCAGGCAGCTTAAATCTAGAGGCGGACTTCTTAAGACGGAAAGTGTGTCACCCGGGAGAATGGGAGCTTGACCAAGGGGTATTTCAGATGCTGACCCAAAGATGGGGTGTACCAGAGGTAGACCTAATGGCAACAAGGGTCAACAGAAAACTAAAGCAGTACGTTTCAAGGTATCAGGAGACAGAAGCCTTAGAAGTGGATGCCCTGTTTATCCGGTGGACGATCAAGCTGGCCTATATTTTTCCCCCAATTCCTCTAATCCCAAGAGTGTTATCAAAAATAGAAAGGGAAAAACTAACAGTAATAGCAGTAATGCCGTTCTGGCCGAGACGTCCCTGGTTCCCCAATATCCTGCAACTAGCAGTGGACAGGCCATGGGGTTTACCAATCTTGCCAACGCTTCTAAAGCAAGGCCTAATGTACCATCCAGATCCAGAGGTCCTGAACCGGACGTCCTGGTTACTGAAGTCCGAAACTTAAAGTGCAGAGGGTTTTCTGATAAAGTGGTAGATACCCTAATATAAGCCAGGAAGAGAACCACTTCAACAGTATATTATAGACTATGGAAGCGTTATGTTTTCGGGTGTAGGGAGAAAGAACAGGATCATACTAAAATTGCAAGTCTTTTAGATTTCCTTCAAGAGGGCCTAGACAAGGGCTTGTCAGCAAGCACTATAAAGTACAAATCTCAGCTCTGAGAGCATTGATGGACAGACCACAAGCCAAGAATAAATATGTAGCCAGATTAGTTCAGGCTTCCATGAGACTAAGACCTTGTATTAAAACACCTATGGCCCCCTGGGATCTGAATATGGTCTTGGATGTGCTTACAGACCCCCCAATTCGAGCCCCTACAGGAGGTGTCACTCAGAATGCTAACCTGGAAGGTGGCTTTTCTTGTGGCTATGAAGTCTGCAAGAAAGGTGTCGGAATTGCAGGCTTTGTGGGCCATACAGCCTTTTACTTGTTTTTTCTTAGATAAAGTAGTTTTACGCACTTTCTCCCTAAGGTAGTTTTTCAGTTCCACCTAAACCAGGAGATAGTGTTACCCTCCTTGTGTCCTGAGCCTAAGGGTACAAAGGAATTAAAACTGCATTCTTTAGATATGGTCAGAGCCCTTAGGGTGTATATAGACAGGACTGCATCCTTTAGAAAGTCGAAGCAGCTGTTTGTACTGGCAGAAGGTGTAAACAAAGGGAATGCAGCTTCCAAAGCGTCCATTGCCAGGTGGATTAGTAGTTGTATCCTGAAAGCTTACCGATGTAGACAGTTGGTTCCCCCTGCTGGAATTAGGGCACATTCCACTAGATCGTTAACAACTTCTTGGGCAGAGAGTAGATCTGCAGGCATTGAAGATTTGTGTAAGGCAGCTGGATGGGCATCAGTGCACACCTTTGCGCGCCACTATAGAGTAGATGTAGCGGCCGCCGCTGACGCAAAGTTCAGTAGAAAGGTGTTAGGCGCAGGAGGACCATAAAAGATAAAGTAAAAAAAAAAACGGCTTGCAGTAAGGCTGTTGTATGTTTGCCGGTGATCTTTTTACATTTTTCCCACCCAGTGGAGTAACTGCTTGGGTAGGACCCACTGGTAGCTGCCATTGTGGAGGAAAAGGAAACTACAGATTATTACCTGTTAATGTGGTTTCCTTTACTTCATTAATGGCAGCATTATTCCCGCCCTTGTTTTTCATTTTTTGATATTTTGTTGTATATTAACTGTGTTTTGTTTGAGCTTGGAAATATGAAGACACTGACAGGAGACGGAAGGGGTGTTTTATACCTCCAATGTTTCTTTTTTTTTTTTTTTTTTTTTTTCTTTTGGACTCAATAGG
>WWET01002431.1:57297-79793 GCA_011038615.1 Limnodynastes dumerilii
AATTCAATTTATGTGTATATATTTGATTTATATTTATTAGTCCGTTTATACTTATTTCTTATTTCTATATTTTCCACTGAGCTATTTTTAGTCTGTCATCATCTTGTTTTAATTTATTTATTTTTGATATATTGCATTACTAAATATTTGCACTCTTTGGTTTTATATTTACATAATTATTAGTTATTTATTTATATTCCTCACTATATATTTATAAATTACTAGTTAGTCCAGCGCCGATCTACACAACATTATTTTATTTTGCATGATTTATAAGAGAGGGGTCTCTTGGTTGTGTGGGTTGTGCTGCAGGATTTAGCGCTTTTTTGGTGATCCACCCCCCCTTTTTTTAATATACCAGGACAGAAACCTGCATAGATCACTGCATATAGAAAAGAGGTACCCGTTCTTTGTTTTTGTTTTGTTTTATTTTGGTTTTGGTTTTTCTAGCCTAGCAGGCTTAACTAACTGTATGCTTTTTTGCCGTCAAAACAGCCCCGCAACCCCCACACTACGGGAGAACATTGCACTGCACCGCATAGCAAAATAGAGCTATCAGCAGTGAGACGAACCATCACAGGGGAAATAACCATACCCCTCCTTCACAAGGCTCCCAAAAGACTCTGCAACAAAGTGGCACTTATCTACCACTCCCCCATGAACTTATTGAACTGTTGCTACTAGAATTGCAACAATCAGACCTGTCTATACTAGCAGTACTGTTGCCCATACCAACCAAAAGTACCTACAATATTTGCTACCTTTACTGCAGTGCTTTATGCACAAGAACACACTAACCTAATTTTACCCTATTTTGTGTCATTAATAAACATTGTTTTATCACACTATACTGTTGTTCATATTTAGTGGGACTAGGGTGCGGAGTATCCACACCAATCACCATTGTTCCAAAAATCCTCCTGCATGGAGGAAAGGAGGCAATCAGAGGCGTCTCCAGTGATCACCCTTTGAGGTCTCCCATAGGAGACCTTAGCAGCCCGACACATCCCCTTATTCCCAGGTTGGCCAGGATTGGAGCAGCGCAGGTAAGTGAAAAAAACCCTACATAAACTCTACTTTTAACCTATTTGATACCTCTTTATATTACATATGTTTTAAAACTTCCACTATATTGGTATTTTCTGTGCCCCTGAATATATTGCATGTCCCAGCTCTAACCATTTTCCTCTGGTTTTAGTGGAATAAATGTGTTGAACTCTTGACTAGTTGAGCATCATCCATAGCTGAAAATGCTGTCCCTATGTATCCCCTCTGCTATATGTTGTCCTTATGTATATCCCTTCCGCTATAATTCTAGATATGTTTTGTGGCATATCAATCTTCCTTAATATGAGTTCTGTTTTTAATTATTATTACTTATTTTTAATTATTGATATGACCCAGATGATGGCTTATTCTTAGGTATTTTACTGTTTACTTATCTTAGATAGCAAGAATTTAATTTTCACATTTGTTTATTTTAATTTTTACTACCATTTATCTGTCTGCCTATTATATATTCATTATAACTTTTTATAACATTATGGATTGCAGCTGTCTTTTAGATCCTTTATTGGAATCACTTACCTTCTTCTTGCTTTATTGTTATTAATGTTTTATCAATACCCTCTTACCATGTCCACCATTTTACATTATGCTGCTGTTGTTTATCATGTTTATTTATTCATATTTTATTTCTCAAATAAGCTTATTACTGTATATAATGTTGCTGCTATTATGCTTATGTATCCATATTATGCTGCTTATTATGTCTACTTATCTATATTATGCTGCCATTTGACCCACCTATAAAAGATAGGAAACAACTGTCAATTTATTTTGTCATGGTTAGATATCCATTGTCATTGGGACATCTGCCAGGGGTGAGCTCTCAATTTAAAAATACATGCTATATGACCCAAAGCTTGGATTCTGACAGTTTTAGAGTTAGGACCACCAAAACAGAGAAGCCTTGTAAGTGGCTGGTGGCTTATTATATATCTGTAAATGTTTGTAACTAATTTCTTAGACTTTTATCTTAAAGATAGAATGTTATGGTTTGTTGCTGGTTAATTGCAAAAGTGTTGGGGTGCCTTTTTTTGTGTTTGTGTAAATTCTCCATAGCTACTAGCACCTGCACTACTAGCACCTGCACCAGAGCAAGTAATATATTTATATAGTAAGATTTAGGGAACACAGGTTAAATATTAAAAAAGGCCTTCTCACCAATAGTATGTCCCATCACTTTAAATACAAACATAATAGTGATACAAAAGGTCTTTAGATTACTGGGGTTGAACAGGATAATTCAACTATGAGAAAAGGGGATCAATTTACCAAGATATATCACAAGGAACTTCAATGGAGTTTTAAATTGCAAACTTTATACTCAGAAGGGATTATATGAAGAGTTTGAATTGTTATCTCCGAAGCTATGAATCACACATACAATGAGTGATGAGTATTTAGGACCGTATTCAAAAATAAAAATACGCACAGAACTTCCAGAAAAAACTGATCTCTGAATACGGCCCTTACTGTATAAATAATTTATATATTGTAACATATGAAAGACATGTTGGTTTTTATAAAACATATTTTGAACCATATCAAAGGTGCTGTACAAAAACAGTGCTACTCCTTGCAGACACAAAGCCAAGGTTTTTAGTACATGACTCAATAAATGAAAAACCAAATAAAAATTTAAAAAAGTAGTTTTTTTTAATTAAATATCAATAGTATAAAAAACTGATAAAATAATGGAGAAAATTTAATTAATATATTCAATATCAGATAATGCACACAAAAAAAGAAAAATGTATATAAAAAAAGTTGATAAAAATTTAAAATATAACAATAATTTTTTTTGGTATAGAGTAGTCTTTTATATTGAAAAAAATACTCTCCTTTTAGAGGAGCTTACTTGCAAGATAGCCTTCCAGATTAGTGCAGATAGATGGTAAAAGAGGTGCAACGGCAAAGATGGTGATGAACGCCCGGGCAAGTAGCAACAACTACACACAGGTAAGGGTAAATGCAGCAAGAAGTCCTAGGGGAGTACAAGTATCCACCGACGCGTTTCCATTCTCAATGAACTTTCCTCAGGGTGTAAAAACACCCCCCTTTTACACCCTGAGGAAAGTTCATTGAGAACGGAAACGCGTCGGTGGATACATGCTCCTCTAAAAGGAGCAATATTATATTATATTATATTATATATATAATAGGTGTATGCATGTTAAAAAAAATAAAACATTCCATGCATATTTTCAGTCCTGGGCCCCACAATTTTTGATGGCGGCCCTGTGTACATGTCATGTGGGTTATGATTTCTACACTGAATGCTTCATGTTTAATTAAGTGATCTGGTGACCGCTAGGGAAAAACAATGATAGCTCCCCCACAGGACCATTTCTAGGGGCAGGCGAGCCTTATTGCACCTTCTTTCTGTGTGTCCAGCCAGTCTTCTTACCCCTTCTTTGTCCAGCTTGTCTAAAAGTCCCCTCTTTATGAGTGTCCAGTCACCTTTATTGTCCCCTCCTGGTTGTTTGTCCAACCAGCATTATTGCCCCACCTTTTGTTTGCCAGCCAGCCTTATTGCCCCCTCCTTCTGTGTCCAGCCAGCCTTATTGTCCCCTCTTTATTTGTGTCTACTCAGCCTCATTGACCCCTTCTCGTTCTCGTTAGTCTTATTGCCCCCTCTATATATTCAGCCAGTCTTATAGCCCCTCTTTATGAGTGACAACCCAGCCTTATTGTCTCTTCTGTGTTCAGCCAGCCTTATTGCCCCGACTTTATTTGTGTGCAGTCAGCTTTATTGTCCCTTCCTTCAGTTTTCTCAGCCTTATTGCCCCTCCTGTGTCTAGACAGCCTTAATATCCCCCAATTTATTTGTGTGCCGTCAGCCTTATTGCCCCTTCCTTCAGTTTATCCAGCCTTATTGCCTCTCATGTGTCAAGGCAGCCTTATCCCCCCCCCCCACACTTTATTTGTGTGCAGTCAGCCTTATTGCCTTCTTCTTCAGTTTTCCCAGTCTTATTGCCCGCACTTTGTCTCCAGCTAGTCTTATAGCCCCCTCTTTATGAGTGTCCACGCAGCCTTATTGCCTGTCCTTTGTCCAGCCACCCTTATTGCCCCTCCTCCTGTCTCCAGACAGAATTATTGCCCCTCTATATGTGTGCATTCAGCCGTATTGCCCATTTCATGTTCAGCTTTCCACTCCCCCATTGCAAATCCCCATTCTCAAACTACTTTCTAAAAGAACTTTATAATAAACCTTACTTTCCTGTGTCTCCTCCAGCTCTCTCCTCCACGGCACACGCTCTGCAGACTAAAGATGCTCACATGACCTTAGGTTACATATGCGTCTTTTGATAAGAGCTGCGGCTGTGCACAGCACAGCCAGCTCTGTCAAAGGGAGCAAAGCTCCCGGCGGCACAGTGAGAAGGGAGCAGGTATGCCACACGGCGGTATGGCACACCATCACTTCTTTGAACCAGCACTGTGTTAAAATACAGCCTCTCACAGAATCTTAAAATTGTATGAACAGCTGTATTCTTACTCAGAGCCGGCTCACGGAAGTGGCGTTATGCCATACCGCCGTATACCAGCCCACTTCGAGCACTGACTATAAATATACCTAACAATCTAGTATAAGAACTTATGCAAAACAAAACATTAAACATAGAACAATCTTTTGCAGCATGCAATAAATGCAGGAGTGAGGAGGCCTCAAGCACAATGGCTTACAACATTGCTTTAAAATTTAGCACAAAACAAACATATTAACAGTGGACAATACAAATGGAAAGGCTGACAGTATGCGCTAAAGGAAACTGCACCTAAGGGTCTCAAATGTCCAATAACTCCAAAATAAATACTAGAAAAGGGTTGGTGAAACACTATGGGCACACTAACTTGGTGATTAAATAGGCTATGGAAGTGTAAATATTAAATATTTCTCAAACACATATTAATAAGGGCAATGGATTTAAACACACACACTAAATATATAGAAAAGTCTTTTAAGCACTACATTGATCTGCAGAGGGTGTGTAAAAGTTCTAGGTGATGTAAATAAACTTGGTGTTGATTGCTCTTCCAGTTCTCTTCAATATTTTCCTCAGAGAAACAACGGGAAGATATGAGAAAAAAAAGTTTACTACACATTTGGATAAACACACAATCAATAAAAAGAATAAAACACATAACTGCCACACATGTAAGACGGAGGAGAGGTACTCTGTAACTAGTCCCAAGGGTTCCCCACCAGTGTCCTATCTAAGGAGCCATCCCGGGTAGGCTTAGATGAATAACTTGGGTAACAGGATACAGAGGAGGCAAACGGTGAGAGCTGCGGTGGAGTCCTTCAGTCCTACGTCTGTCACTCACTGACGCGTTTCGGGGCATGGCCCTTTCTCAAAGCGGTTCTGTGGAAGGGTGGTCTCTTCTATTCTAGCCAGACATGCTTGATTGGTTACTGCCGGGGGAGTGTTCCAGCAGTAAATGCAATACCGCTGTGCAGATCGTGCTGAATATAGTAAATATTTGAATGGTCATAATACTGATATTGCTAAAACGATGGAAAAAGTTGTGGGAACCTTTATATATGAAAATATACACAGAATATATGATTCTAGCATGAACTCTCGCCGTATTTAACCCTTCATAGGGAGAACTGTAAGAATCATATATCATATATATAGGGTATGGGTAAAGCACACTTGCTTTAGAGAAAGTTGATGGTGCTGTGTGTAGCCATTCATCAGCCATTGACGCAGAGGGTAGGCAGAATCCCCGGTGATGTGCATTGGGGTCCCCAGACCATTTACAGTCTTTGACTTCTGCAAAGCAAGAAAAACAGTTTTAAATATCTAATATATAGATGGTCACTTTATATGTCATAATAGTTACAATACTATAGCCTGCACTGTGGATAAATGAGCAACAAATACAATATAGAACTGTCAAGAAGCATGACAGGGACTGCCCCTACAAATAAATATTATTAATTACAAAAAATAGACAATATTTACATCTCAAATAAACGGATATATTTACCTTTCTGTGGAACAAGTATCTGCCTTGATCCTCCTCAGCCAGGTGGTAGATGTCCGAATTGGCCAACACTGTTCAGGCCAGCCATCAAACACACTATTTTGTGAAGCTGAAAATATCATACATTTAGCATTTAGTTGCAATACACATAATTTCTGTGAACATTGAAAAGGATGCTTACCAATAATTGTGGTCCACTACAGCCTGTAGAATGACACAATGACAGCTATCCTTGTTATGGTAATCTGCTGGGTTCTGTACAGGGGCTAAGATGTGAGTCCCATCAATCGCTCCAGCACACTGCGGATACCCACGTCTCAGAAAGCCAGCAATCGTCTCATCCAGACGCTGTCCTTGAGGCAAGGAGATGAAGAGATGGTACAGTGCTTCCAGTAAAGCCTCCTGTGACATCATGCACCAGATTTGACTCAGTGGAAATCCTGACTCTAAACATGCAGGAAATTGTGCAATATTCCCTGGGGGTAGCATATCACCACAACACAATGGCTAACCTTCTCCAGGGTGGAATTGGGATCTGGAATGCTGTGGTCTGTCTGGACAGTACTGGGGTGATGAGATCCAGCACATAATGAAAGGTCTCACATGACATACAAAAGTGTGCCATACACTGCTCTTCTTCACACAGTCTTCTACAGTTGCCCATAAAACTTCAGTGTGACACCGATTTCTGGCCCACAATCTCCAGCCAGTGAGTGTGGCAATGTACCATCTAACACAGTGTAAGCAGCTGCACCAGGCTATCATTTGCTGTCCGAAACAGCAAAATCAACAATAAAGACATGAGCTGTGAACTCCACAGAAGTGATTTATCAGCCATCATGGAAAGCAATGCAGTTAAAATGGCCACTCTGTACTGACATCATAATTGTGTGCAAAATGTTAAGTACCCTTTAAATGACATTATTTTTTCCAGCCAATAAGAGCTTCTTTCTAGCATGATTGACAGATTGAAGTTTACTTTTATGTTTTATATGTGTCATAAATTAATGTTAAATTGATTTACTCATCATTCTTACTGTGTTAATTCAACCATCCTAAAACTATTGATTTTTATGTGTAACTATAGCGCTGGTAACCATTTCTATTTCTGTGTTTACTATTCACTGGGCACCTGTAGCCTAGTCAGCCAGCTGCCCTAATTTACGTTAAATTTAAAGAGACAGCTCTGTTTTATTGTTTTAGCCACAAGTTTAGTTTTTTATTTTTAGTCAACACAACACTGAAAGATTATGACAGCTAGTCAGACTTAAAAGTCCCACATCTAGTGACACCTCTACTATTACTAAGTTAATCTCTTAACTTAATCAGACAGTCTGTTTTAATACTGGGAGAAAAAAAGCAACTTGAAGCCCCTTGATAAAAATAGCAGTGATGTACTTAAGCTGCTTAACCTCCAGTGTGTACTCTAGAAATAGCTTTTAACCAGGAAACTTGTAAGCAATCGACGTAGACAGGGGCGTTTTAAGAAATAAAGAGGCCCTTGTGCAGGATTTGTACATGGCCCCCCCTTTACTAGGGACTGTCCCGATTTGTGGACCTCAAAAGGGACGGGGCCTAATGGCGCTTTATGCCCCTCCCCTTTTTTGGCCCGTGAATCGGGACTGTCCCACCGCAGGGGAAGGGGGGCTTATTCGGCATCTATTTCTTCCCTACCCCTTAGAGTAAAGAAATAGATGCCGAATGGGCCCCCCTTCCGTGCCAACCCTGATATGCGGACTTTGATGCAGGATGAATGCCACAGGGCCCCATGTTCTGAGGGGCCCATGTGCACTGCACACCCTGCACCCATTATAGATACGCCTTTGGACGTAGGTGTATACATCTAAAAAATGTTGTAAAATTAATGATTAAGTACAAAGTTTAGGATTAATACCTTGGCTGCAATTCACAATCAGAAACTGTCAGGGTGGATTTCAGTGGGGAGCTAATATTGTATGACAATGATAATAAAAACAGGGATAAGGGTGATTATGAAGAAAGTGCCAGAATAAACTTTGAGGATGATTACCACAGTTAGCCTTAAGCCCAGTGTATGGTAAAGGATTTTTTCATATGTTTTTACCTATATAAATAATTATATTTTGTAATAATTTAAAATCACATCACTTTTTGCACAAGGGTTATACAAATTATGATGGACATAAGCAGCTACATTTTTATCTCAAAATCAGCAATGACACAGCTGACATAATTTTGACTGCATCATTGCTGTTAGGGCTTAAAAATTAAATAGACAAGGGTACCATGGTTTTATGTTTGGCATGGTGCATAACACCTACATTTGAAAATGTAATCCATAAAAAAAGTCCTTATTTTGTCCTTGCTCTTGTGACTCTCCCCTCTGCTTCTCTCTGTCCCTCTACTCTGTCCTGTCCTTTTCCACTTTCTTCTTCTTCTCTCCTTTAGCCCTATCCCTCCATCAATTCCAGTGTCCTGTCTGTCTTTTTTTTTCTTGTCCCGTTGTCTAGTCTTTTTCCACTCTATTCTGTCTGTTATATCATACATGTAGCCTTGATATCACTGGAAAGAATAAAACATTTTTATTTCATTGATGTTTAGGCTGTATGTGATACCTCTCTCCTTACTTCTTAATTCTGCCAAATTCCTTGAAAGTGTCCATAATTCTTATTTATTCTGTTATTATTTTGTTATTTTGTTACATGGCAAAAATTATCAGAGAAATAGGGTGTAGGTGTATGGTTTCTATATAACATATTCTTTTAAATGAAAATATGTTTGAGTAATTGATGGTTGTAGCTTTATGATCTCTGTATGTTGATTTCTATAGGGGATTCATCTTATTCCTACCACCCTTGGTTTCGTACTACTAGAGTACACTGATGCATAAAACTCTACCAGCGCATTACGGCAGAATGTGGTAGGTAGATAGATATTTATCTAGTAAGTGACTTTAACTTCTGAATAATTGCAACAAGTTGTAAGTTCATAATGATATTTGGTATTACATTTATATGAATCATCTGTAATGTTGAGACAAATATTAAGTAACTGTATAAAAAACAAAACACTGGACGCATCATTCAGATTTTATGATCATGACTTTTACTTTTTTTCTACTTTTTTTGTGCTGCCACCATAGGTGGGTGGAGTCTGCCCATGCTACATTTTGTGGTGGTGCTTGGTGCAGAGGTGCCGGTTCTTGTGAAAGTGGTGGTTCTAGCGAAAGGTGGTGCTTGTAAGCAGTGAAGGTGGTGCTTGGGATGAAAGTGGTGTTTACAGCGAATATTGTGGTTTAACCAGTGCTGCACTTTGTCATGATGGGTTCTCCATATCATTTAATGATGTTACTGCAGAGATTGGAAGACAGTTATTAAATAAAATTAGAAGAAAAAAAAAGCTAACAAAAATTTAATTTTGTAAATATTAATTTTTACTAATAAAATATTTATGTTTAAAAAAATTAGGTTTAGGTTTAAAAATGTTGTGTTGTACAATGGATACTTATATATTTGTTATGAAACCTAGAATAATCACATTGACATTTTGTAAGCAAAGATTATACCATTTAGAAAATATAAATCTTTATGGACATTCATGGAAGACGTTATGTGCAATAAACAATTTTTTATTATTATTGTACATGACTACAGACACATTTATCCTATGTGTGTGCACTTTATCTTAGAATTACAACTGCACAATAATCCCATATTGCAACGGTCTGCATTCACCATTGTATAGGTAGTGACCATTACCAATCACCTCCACCTATCCCCTAGTTCACACTAAATTAACACTCTCAATACTATACACAAAATAATTATTTCTTATCTAAGAACATTGAAAGTTAACATCAAACCCTCCTCCAACTCACATTTATTCAACCCTTGTTTCAGTTCACAAATCTGAACTGTCTTCCCCTAACCCCATTTAAGCCACCCTTCAATCCATTTCACACTATTAAACCACTGTCTCTAAGTTCTCACACAGTTCATCCCCAGCCCCAGTCCACTCTAAACTAAACCCTTTGGGCCTGATCCTGAACTATGCCCGTCGTCGCTTGGACGGCAGGCGTAAGCGTAAGATCGGCTTTTCAGCAGAAATTGCCCGGCGTTGCTACGGCAATGCCTGATCGTGGATCGGGCGTCCGTAGCAGCGCCGTAAGGACGCTGGAGGGGACATCCCCCAGTGTCCCTACGTTCAGGTTAGTGTAGGTGGGCGGGGGGAGCTAGTTTAATGAGGGTGGGAGGGCGGGCTTCAGCCTTCCTTACGCCGGTGGGTGGGCGAGCTAGGCCCCTTCCTTTTGCCGGCTGAAGTTAGGGTAGCCTTCAGTCGGCGTAAGGAAGGGGACATACGCCCGCACAGGGGGAGTGTCGGGGTAAGTGAACGCCGATTCGCTGTGCTTTAGTAAGCACAGCGCATCGGCGTAGTTCAGGATCAGGCCCTTTGCCCCAAGTTAACATTAATTTACCATCCTGTGTATTCAAGGAAGCCATTGTTTCTTCCCCAGCACTACTAGGTTGCTTTGCAAATAAGGTCATAGGGCCGGATCCAGAACTAGGTCCGTCTTCCATAGACGGACGTAATTCAATAAACAATAGCTACTACACATGCTTTTAGACCGCATATACGCAATCTACGTATCGAAACGATATGCAGATTACGTACAATAGCTACTACGCATGCGCAGTAGCTATTGTTCATTGAATTACTTCCGTCTATGGAAGACGGACGTAGTTCGGGATCTACCCCATCATTCTTTACATGCTGTGCAAAGGTCAGAACTTCATTAAGGCCCAATGACAGAGATGAATAAATTTGGATCTGGCCCAGGACATACAGAGTGATTATAAAATAATGGTGCACATCACTCAAAGTTATGATGTCATGTAATAGACTTCAACTTCATGGAGGGTTAGTGAAGTTTTGTGAAGCTTAATGCATATAGATAAGTCCTATCAGACCATCACAGGACTTATCTGCATTTGCAGATCTGCTATAGCTACTGTTTGGCACATCTACAAACGTTTGTTTCCCACTGACATGGCAAATGGCAAGGGCCACCATCAGGGAGGGACAGCCGGGCCAAGTGTCCTGGGCCCAGACAGAGAGAGGGCGGGGTGAGGACCGCACTGGGTGTAGGTGTTTAAGGGGTGACAGAGCCTCCTCTCTCTGTCACCCCCTTTACTAGATGATGACCTGGGTCCTCACCTCAGCGCTGCAGCAGTGCGCTGTCAGAATACAGGAGCTGTCTCTCCTCTGCAGCATCCCCTTCATGAAGGATACTGGCGTGACCCCAAGGTCGCGTCAGCGTCATTCTGCAGGCAGAGAGTGTGCGGCGTGGAGGAGTAAGAAGACCAGGCTCCGTGGCAGAGAGACAGCAGGTAAGTTATTTGACTCAGCAGTAATCACTGGTGGGGGCATGCAATACCTAATTAAAACTCTTTGGGGAGGGGGGCCTGCAATACCTAATTAAAATTGGGGAGGGGGGTGTGCAATACCTAATTAAAACTGTTTAGGGGGGCTGCAATACCTGATTAAAAGTGTTGGGGGGGGCCTGCATATTTTATCAGTCTTGGGCCCCACAATTTCTGATGGCGACCCTGTAAGTGGCATTCTGGCTAATGGGCAATTACAGCCCAGTGTGTGAGATAGGTTCCACTCAAGTCTCAAGTGCAATAAATACAAATGTATCAATTTTAATAGCAGCTTAAAGATAATAAGTTGGGAACCACACCATGGCAGAGCATGCAGAGCTTTGGCCGCATTGCATATGCGGCCGGAGTTTTTCGATATGAGCTACTGCGATGCAATGCGGCCGGAGCTCTGCATACGGCCCTATGTCTTCCACAAAACAAATGTTTGTTAGCAAACAAATGATGATGGTTGCAAAACAGATTTTCTAAATCCTTCAGCACAAGTCATTATTGCTGCAGAATAGTCTTAGAGTAATGTTGTTTTCCATACCCTTCCTGTAGATGATACGTGTGGGTCTCTGCTGAGAATGCCCCTATTACGAAAGGAACTGGCTGGGAAATTGATGCAAAGCAATCGATCCCCGTAGCACTAAAGATGGAGCTCCGAATGGTAAGAATAAATCTAGCCCCAACTCTTACCCTAATCTTTACTCAAACCCCTTAAATAACCCTAACCCTCCCTTCTCCACAGCTTGATTCTAACGCTCCCTTTCATGTAGCCTAACCCTAAGTCTACCTTCCCTGCAGCCTAACCCTAAGACTCCCCTCCCCACAGCCTAACCCTAAGACTCCCCTCCCCACAACCTGACCTTAAGACATCCCTCCCCACAGCCTTACCCTAAAATTCCCTTCTTTGCAGCCTAACCCTAAGACTCCCATCCCCGCAGTCTAAATCTAGACTCTCCTACTCGCAGCCTGATCCTAACCCTGACCCTCCTTTCCCCAGAGCCTAACCCTCTCTTCTCCAGAACCTAGCCCTAAAAGTCCCTTACTTTCTGGTGGGTTCTGTGGCAGGTGGTGGATTCAACGGGTACAGCACGTTCCAAAAATAAATCGGTAAGTATGCCAATTTACATATTTACCCATTAAAAAAGATCTAAACTGAGTTTTTGGCTGTCTCTATTTCTAAAACAACAATTTCTTGCCGTGGACATACAACAATCCAGACTAACGTCAACACTTAGCTCCAAGCACATCGGCAGCAAAGGTCTGATGCCGGATCCCCACTAAATGCATTCTTACATACAAACAAGAGTGATTCCACTACCTTCACTTTTAAGTAATTTTAGCTATCTGACCCCTACCATAAAGCTTTAAAGGATAGCACACAGGGTGCTTAGCATGCCCTCATTGTACTATTTACATACTTCCCCCTCCCACTAAGCATACGCAAGCATTGCTTCCTGCTCCGTGTCACCATCAGAAACATTTCTGTACTGGAAGTGCAGCCCATGCACATGCACACATAAATACTGCCTTATTTGATCCTAGCAATTGCAGAAAAAACATGCTCTTTTTGGAAGTCTGTATCCAGTCACTAGTCACAGGAATTGAGCACATACACAGTGTTTCTAGGCTTGGTAATGATTCCTCGAGCACACCAGCATGCAATAGCCATTGTAACAGAGGAATAATGTATATTTACATTTCTGCCACCATGATACATAACACCCTCTAAAGCTAATTAAGTGTTGTGAAACTAAATGCTGACAAGCTCTACATGGGATTCACACTTGATAATGTTACGTCTTGGACTGGTAAATTCTGTCCACCTCTCGGGGAATAGTTATTATTTGTGGATGTTACCATGACTTACCCCTGCTGTTGGACTCATTCTGGACTAATTAAGATCATATTCTTGATCTCTAGCCTTAAACACCTCTTTTCACCAGAGTTACGTGTTGATCATTTTAGTTCCATGCCTGTCTTGTGAAATCTCGCCTTTCTCCTGTTGCTGTTATTCCTGTAAATACTTTGTAGTTTTTCCTTGTATGCTTATCAGTGTTTTACGATCTCTCTGTATTTCTATGTCTGTGTGCTAGAGTTCACCATCACTCGCGCTGTTTATCAGGGTTAACCTTCTCCCTAAAGTTATTTCATCTGTATGCTTGAGTATGTCATCTGCTCGCACTGTGTTACAGGGTCTATCATCTTCCTGAAGTCTCTTGATTGTATGTGTGCTCGAGAGATTTACTTTCTCACACTGTTTCTCTAGCCTCTTTAATAAATATTCCCTCTGCATTTCTGGTGTGCATCAGTATTATTCTGATTTTATAAAAAAGGAAACAAGTTGAGCTATATTAGAATATTTAAAATAAAAGCTGCTGTATAAAGGAGTGTGTTCACCTCCTAAATACTCCTATAAGGAGTTGAACTAAATACAAAAAAGGGCTACAGCGCTTGAATAAAAACTTTTACTGAAGAACATTAAAGATACTAGAGTAGATCCAGAATTCCGCTTGCAATTCGTTTACTAGCGTAGCGTATTTACGCAAGCGTACCTTCTATACACTCCCCTAGGCACTCCCCCTGCATGTACATACTTTGGCCGCTTTACACTTTCTAAACCCTACCTTAACTTTTGGCAGTGTAACTGTTCACAGCCGCACACTTACGTATAGCCAGCACGTCGTTACGCAGCTAAGCACGCCCATACTATACGATTTAAATGCATATCTATCAAGGAGATTTATCCCTGCTGCTACAGCAGTATTTTATTCTGATTTTAACTGCTATTATTCTGTCTGAAATCTCCTGATCTATTATTGTACTGAGTATTAGTTTTTTATTTATTTCAATAAACACTGTTATTTTTATTTGCAACTACCTCTGTTTCTGAGGGCACACCCCTGGTTTCATAAGAAATAAATTATCATTAAAGAATTCAGACCAGATTTTAAAATCTAATTTTCCACCATTTTCTTAGCATTAGAGACCTGCTTCAGAGATTGAAAATAAGAAAGGAAAGTTACTCCTGGGCAAAGCCATGTTGATATCAGGGGGAGTCATATTTCATCTGCTGCAAACAGTATAAGAGCCGAGAGGTGACATTTCCCAGCCCAAGTCTAAATAACAGTGTAAAAGCCGCCGCACTTACCACATTAGGGGACGTCTGGCGGCTGCTCTCCCACTCCATCCCCGCCGTGCTCCTAGCTCACTGCTGGCTTCTCCGACGGCTGTGTCTCTCGCAGGTCTCCGGCGTCCTCATGGGTGCTGGGTGCCACCATCTTGCTGCGCACCATGTGATCCTCCTCGGCCAATCCTAAAGCAGGTCAGGGGAGCACGTGCACAGGCGAACCAATCGTGAACAGGAGCTGGGTATTTAAACCCCAGGCACTGATCCTTCAGTGCCAGAACTACTTAGTCACTCAAGGAGCTTGGTTCTACCAATATCTCCAGTCTGAATCCACTCTAGTCTGAATCCTGTCCAGTCTGAGTCCAGTCCAGTCTGAGTCCAGTCCAGTCTGAATCCAGTCCAGGCTGAATCCACTCCTGCCAGCTGAATCCACTCCAGCCTGCTGAATTCATTCCGGCCCGCCATACCTATTTCTACTGACCTAGCCCAAGGGAGCTATTCCTATCCGAACTAATCTTTATTCATAGACATTACTTGAGACCTCTTAATTTCATCTTTCGGCACTCCATGTACACCCCCTCTCCGACTCGTGACCAATCCTGATGTTTCCAAGGCTGTGATAGTTAGTTCTGACCAGGATTCCTTTATCCATGCCGGCCAAGTTTGCTGGAGATCCTACTCAATGTCGCGGTTTTCTGAACCAGTGCAAACACCTCTTCGAGCTTCAACCAGATAACTTTCCATCAAATTGAGCAAAAATTGCCTATATCATTTCTCTTCTATCTGGTAAAGCCCTGGTGTGGGTTTCACCCCTGTTGAAGAAATCTAGCCTGATCTTGTCTTCTCTAGATGAAATCATGAAAACCTTTCAAACCATTTTCGACAAACCAGGTCATACAGCCTCTGCCGCTTCGGACCTCCTCCGTCTCCGTCAGAAGGATCTGTCTGTTGGGGATTACACCATATAATTTTGTTTGTTTCTCTTCATCCAAGGTCCCCGGTGCTGTCTGCTGAGGAACCCAGGCAACTTTGTAGATCCCGTCTAACCCCTCAGGAGAGACAGCGGAGAGTTAAGGACAACCTTTATTTCTATTGTGGTGAACCGGGTCATACTCTTTTATAATGCACCAAGTGCCCGGGAAAACGCCCGCTCCTGATTGATTCCGAGGAGGTCAACCCAGGAGTTCCTGTTCGGTCCTCAAACCATCGGGACTGTCTAATTTTTTAAACTATTTCTTTGAAAAATCAGCGGTTTGAACTCCTCGCTCTATTAGACTCTGGGGCTGCCGAGAATTTCATCACTGCTCGCATTGTGGATGAATTCCAAATTCCCACCGAACCTCTTCCTTCTCCCACATATATCACTGCATTAGACAGCAGCCGTATACCCAGAGGATCTATATATCAACGGACTCTACCACTCACTCTCCATATTGGTGCTCTTCATTCCAAAACCATCCAACTTCTTGAAAATCTTCAACGTGGGTTCATACGTCCTTCCACTTCTCCTGACGGTGCTGGGTTCTTCTTCATTAAAAAAAAAAAAGATTGGGGTCTTCGCCCTTGTATAGACTATCGGGGTCTTAACAATATCTTTGTCAAAAATTGGTACCCTCTCCCTCTTGTCCCAGAAATGTTCGACGGGATTTGAGGAGCCCAAATATTCACCAAGTTGGATCTTCGGGGGGCGGGCAACCTCATTAGAATTCACTCCGGGGATGAATGGAAGACTGCTTTTAACACCCGGGACGGGCATTATGAGTACTTGGTAATGCCCTGCTCTAGCCGTTTTACAAAGTTTTGTTAATGAGATTTTCAGAGATCTGCTGAATCAGTCTGGATGATATACTTGTTTTCTCTCACACCCTGGAGGAGCATCGTGTTCACGTCAGAGAGGTTCTTTCCCAACTTTGCTGTATGGTAAACTGGAAAAATGTATCTTTGAAGCGAGTGAGGTTGAATTCTTGGGTTTTATCCTATCCGGTTCTGAAATCTGTATGGATCCTGCCAAAGTCCAAGCAGTTTTAGATTGGCCACAGCCCACTACCACCAGGGGTGTCCAACGCTTTATCGGATTTGCCAACTTTTATCGAAGATTTGTCCAAGGTTATTCCACAATTATGGCACCTATAACCTCTTTAACTAAAAAAGAGACCAACCCCTCCAAATGGCCTTCTGAGAGTATCACAGCCTTTCTCCAAATCAAAGAAGCATTCTCCAAGGCACCTATTCTTCGTCAACCGGATCTTTCACTACCATTTCTAGTAGAGGTCGATGCCTCCTCTGAGGGAGTTGGGGCCGTGTTATCACAACACTTTTCTGAAGGACAGATCCATTTGGGTGCTTTTTTCTCTTGAAAATTCCTACCTGCTGCAAAAAATTATGCAATCTGAGCGAAAGATCTCTTAGCCATAAAGTTAGCACTAGAAGAGTGGCGATACTTGTTGGAAGGAGCTGCCCATCCCTTTACGATTCTGACCTATTACAAAAATCTATTGTATCTTCGGACTGCCCATTGCCTCAACCCTCGCCAAGCCAGGTGGGCCTTATTTTTCTCTCGATTCAATTTCTCTCTGCAATTCAGACCTGCACTCAAAATCGCAAAGTGGACACTTTGTCTCGTTATTTTTCAGCTGAGGATTCTGAAGAAGGGAAAGTTCAGCTCATTTTAAATCCCATCCAAGTGGCAGAATCACAACTTGTCAAGCTTCCACCGCCTGGTAAGATGTTTGTCCCTCAGTCCCTCCGGCAGAAGATATTACACTGGGCTCACGCTTCAAAGTTTCCAGGACATGCTGGAATTAAAAGAATAATATGGACTAAATGACAAGGGTGCTGTATCGCTGCAGTGGATCCTCTAGATTAGTGCAAATCAATATATAAATATATAATCAAAATTAAAAAATAATAATAAAAATGTAAAAATAATAAAAAAAAAATTAATTTTGATTATATATTTATATATTGATTTGCACTAATCTAGAGGGTCCACTGCAGCGATACAGCGCCATTGTCATTTAGTCCATATTATTGTATTTCCTTTGATAGGGGTATCACATACCCCAGTCAGGGGCTGCGTTTCGTTGCATTGTTTCTTCAGATTTATTAGTGCATTATAGCCATATATCTCGAAGCGCCAACTATACAGGTTTTAAAGTTTTTTTTGTTGTGTATTTTCTGATATTAGCATGGAATTAAAAGAACTTTGGTCCTTCTCAGTTGTTCTTACTGGTGGCCAACTCTCCCCCAAGATACAACTGAGTTCATCGCTGCCTGTTTTGTTTGTGCACAACATAAAGTTTCTTGTAAGTTACCTCTTGGCCCTCTCCAACCTCTCTCTGTTCCAAAGATTCCTTGGTCCCATTTGTCCATGGACTTTGTGACTGACCTTCCACTTTGCAACAAGTATAATACTATCTGGGTAATAGTGGACAGGTTATCTAAAATGTCTCACTTTGTTCCCCTCCGCGGTCTCCCGTCTTAGCCAAACTCTTTGTTCAGCATATCTTCCGGTTGCATAATCTCTGACTGAGGAGTTCAATTCACAGCAAAATTCTGGAGAGCCTTGTGTACCAGCCTCAGAGTGAATCTAAAGTTCTCATCAGCCTACCATCCTCAGACCAACGGACAGACGGAGAGGGTGAAGACCATGAGACTTTTATTCACCTGTATGTTTGGGTCAAGCTATTATCATGGGCAGAATTTGCTCATAATTTTCATTACCATGAATCATTGGATACCACCTCTTTCAAGGTCGTGTTTGGTCTACACCCCAAAGTACCACCTTTCTCAGCGCTCCCTGCTTCCCAGGTTCCTGCATACGAAGTTCTTCTTGAAAAATTCTCTGAATCCTGGAAAAGGGTCAGGACATCTTTACTGAAAGCATCACAGCGGTATCAGATCCAAGATGACCATAAGAGGCGGGCGGTTCCTCTGTTGCGTCCAGGAGATAAAGTCTGGTTATCAGCCAAGAATCTCCACCTCAGAGTTTCCTCAATGAAATGTGCACCTAGATACATCTGTCCTTTCAAAATTTCCAAGGTCATCAATCCTGTGGCTTATCAGCTTGATCTTCCCCCCTACCTCAGAGTGCCTAGAGTATTCCACAGTTCTCTTCTCAAACATCTGGTCATCAAAAAGTTTTATTCTCCCATTAAGAAACCGTCCAAGGTTGCTGGAGCTGCAGGGAATGAGAATTGAGATCAAAGATATCGTGGATGCTCGGATTCATTATGGTCACCTCCAGTACCTTGTTGATTGGAAGGGTTTCGGCCCAGAAGAGCGTGCTTGGATTCATGCATCTGATGTTTAAGCGCCCAGACTCATTTGGAGGTTCTTGGAGGTTCTTGGCTAAACATCCTTCCAAGGCTCAGTTAAGGCTTCCAGAGGCCACCTCTAAGGGGGTGATGTCACATCCAGTGGCGGGCACCAATGCACTTAGCACATTAGGGGATGTCTGCCGGCTGCTCTCCCACTCCGTCCCCGCCATGCTCCTAGCTCGTTGCGGGCTTCTCTGACGGCTGTGTCTCCCGCGGCTCTCCGACGTCCTTGTGGGTGCTGGGTGCCGCCATCTTGCGGCGTACCACGTGATCCTTCTCGGCCAATCCGAAAGCAGGTCAGGGGGGCACGTGCACAGGTGGACCAATCATGAACAGGAGCGGGGTATTTAAACCCCAGGCACTGATCCATCAGTGCCAGAACTACTTAGTCACTCAAGGAGCCTGGTTCTATTGATATCTCCAGTCTGAATCCAGTCCAGTCTGAATCCTCTCCAGTCTGAGTCCAGTCCAGTCTGAATCCTGTCCAGTCTGAGTCCAGTCCAGTCTGAGTCCAGTCCAGTCTGAGTCCAGCCCAGTCTGAGTCTAGTCCAGTCTGAATCCTGTCCAGTCTCAGTCCAGTCCAGTCTGAGTCCAGTCCAGGCTTAATCCACTCCAACCAGCTGAAACCACTCCAGCTAGCTGAATTCACTCTAGCCAGCTGAATCCACTCCAGCCAGTTGAATCCACTCCAGCTAGCTGAATCCACTCCAGCTAGCTGAATCCATTCCAGCCCGCCATACCTAGTTCTACTGACCCAACCCAAAGGAGCTATTCCAATCCGAATGGATCTTTATGCATACACATTACTTGAGACCTCCTAGTTTCATCTTTGGCACTCCTTGTACACCCCCTCTCTGACCCGTGACCAATCCTGACGTTTCCAAGGCTGTGATAGCTGGTCAGTATCAATGTGCAGTAAACAAAAGCAAAGATGTATCCCTGCATGCAAATAATATAATTAACTTGAATAGTAAGTGTACTATGGTATTACCATGTACATATGCATGACATCTACCTGTATACCGATCAAAACTTCTGCATCTTTGCCATTTTCCTGCCACAATGCAGTTGCATATCACAACCCTTCAAATACAGATCCTTATGCGTCAATTGTGTGGCAGTTCAAACGCATAAAAAATATATGGGGGAATAGGGGATATTTTTTAAAGACATGAAAAAGTGTCTTTGCACAAAATTATATTTGTGTAGAATAAAAGAAAAATAGTATATTTAGTTTAATTAGTACAAATTAGTAAGTTAAATTAGGAATTCTGGAACTTTGCAATCTGCTCTGGGTTGAGTTAAATGTCAGACAGTGGTTTATTATTAATATAAAAGGTCTGTAAAGATTATCAGGTAAATAGTAAAACTGAATAGGGTTCCCCCTTTATTTGTGACCATCACTAAAGCTTGCAGTCTAGTACTTCTGTAATAGCTTTAATAACGTAATTTTAAGATTGTCCTTGGTGCACTACAGGTACAAGAAATATTGGTTCCTTTAATAACTGCCAGCACATGGTTGCTTTTGGAGTTCCATTTGTCTGAAAGATTAATGTCCGAAAGTTTAATGTTCTAAATCTTTATTGAACAATCCAATATTCTATTTTTAACTTTATAACTCACCTTATCTATAGCCATCCTTGATATTTTGGCAAATAAATGAATAGGGGCCTTGAACAGAGCTCTATTTATAATAGATGGTTTTCCCATGCTCCATTAGTTCAGAAGAAGGTCTGCTATAACAAAAAGACCTGCAGTTGCAGTTCCCAGACCTGTGTTAATTATTGAATTTATCAATAATGCATTAACTATTTATTTAGAGCATCTTCACCACCTCTTCATCCAGAAAGGCGTCACAAGTGACAGACTGCCTTTTACAGGAAGTACTTGTGACTGTTTGTTCATGCGCAGATCTGAAATTACACCCAAACTGAGCATAAACATTGACTCTGGATAAGACCCTCAAGGTTTAAGCTATATCTTCTTTCCAGTGAATCATATGCTGCACATATCATTTGCCCTCCTAGACATTAGCCATTGACTCTAGCAATTGGCACTTACTGAAATTGATGTTTGCAATCCTTTAAAGAATGTAGTATGGTATTAAAGTCAAAGGCAGAAAATCTTGCAATTACATTTGCATTTCAGTCTATATTTTGTCAAAGACAGTATTTCAAAGCAAGTGAAAATATCAAAGTGGTTTATATATTTTTATGCCCTTGTTATTTTATGTCAATGCACGCTGGGCTGCTGAGCCTAAAATTATAAAAATTTAAATCAGTTTGGGTAAAGGGAAGAGAACATAGCATTTGGCTGTGATGCAAATAGTTCCCAACATAATCAAAATCATAAAGATTTTGTTTTAACCATTCCCAAATCTTCTTAGTATTAAAGCATGTTGCTATTTATAAAGAATAAATCTGTACATGAGTCTATACGCATGATCCTCACACAAATTTGCCAAATTTGCTGACCTACTCTGCAACACTTTATTCAGCGATTTCAGAGTGGTGCCATCAACATGAGTTCCAGCAATCAAACAAGCAAAAGTATTTTACAGTTTGTTTTCTGCAACTCTGTATCTGGTTTAAGAGGGTTTTATGTTGGAACTTCCATTGGTGTACACGGGGCAGAAATTTGATCTAGTAAACCTATTCTGAGGCTTCCACTAGATGGATTAGGCATTTAGCAGTGGCAGTTTGCAGTGGTAAGTATGGCACTATTCACCTGTTAACAATCTTAGTTTCTTAGCTTGGTTTAAACAATTTAGGTCAACTGTGAGCGGAGTGGGGGCAGAATTGTGAATCGCACTTGGGACATATATGCGGAGGGACGTGTTTGCAATCCGTATGTTCAAAGTTACATGAGACAGGGCGGGGGGATGCATTTAAATAGGCATTTGAGGGCGTGGTTAGATAAATATGCATGTTCATACCTTGACATGTAGAGATAAGGGTGCCCTATGGCATGTGTAAGTAAACGACAATGTGAGGGGAGTGTAATGGGTGTTGCCTTGCTACATGCGTGCGTATAATTGCGTACTTTTATAAAACGGATCTCTGAATATGACCCTCTATCTTTAAAATATAAGTGAGAAAGATTTGTTACATACATTTGCAAATATATAATAAGCCACCAGCCACTTAAAAGGCTTCTCTGTTTGGTGGTCCTAACTCTAAAACTTTCAGAGGCCCATATATATCATGTATTTTTAAATTGAGAGCTCGCTCTTCACAGAGGTCCCAAAGTCTCCAAAATAGCCACTCTGGAATATCAACCCCTCTCAGACATGCATTAAAACACACACAAAATGGAGGTTGATCAAATCATATTATAAATTAATCTAGAAATCTCACAGATACAAAAAAGTCAGTATTGCAGTTAACCAGCAATTGTTGTTTTTTTGTATCCGTGAGATTTCCCCATACCTTTTCAGCCCCTGCTCTAGATTACCTCATAAATAAATTTGAGCATCAACCATTTTGTGTATGTATATATAATCTGGTATCAAATATTTGCAAATGTACGTAACACATATTATGGTTTGTTACTGGTTAATTGCAAGACATAGGGGTGCTTTTACTA
>WWET01002431.1:89945-109147 GCA_011038615.1 Limnodynastes dumerilii
TATGATAACTAGGATGCAATGTGTATTGTATAGCGATAACTAGGATACAATGTGTATTATATTGTGATAACTAGGATGCAATGTGTACTATATGGCGATAACTAGGATGCAGTGTGTATGATATAGCGATAGCTAGGATATAGTCTTATAGTTATGGTGGTAACTAGGATGAAGTTGCTATTATCTTAAGTGGTCCTTATTGTATGGTGATCAGTAATATGTTCTCTGTCTTGTATTTATGTCAGTAGGATACTCACTGTAATTATATGGGTCACTGTAAATGAGAATTAATAGTATAACGCTTTTCACACTGAGCTGTTGAAACAGTCTGTGGGTGTAACAGATGATACACAATTTATTTGCAAGTTTTGTTGATACAATTATCCTCCGGCCATGACTTTTTGACCACGCCCATTGACTATGTGGTGGGCCCCCGTAAAAATTAGTAGATGTCCCGTTTTGAGGAAAAAAATAAATGGTCATGTTATATATGACTGACGCTTAAATCCTCTGTTCATAGAGGAGCAGAAGGCTCTAGATGCAGACAATTACAGTCACCACTGGGAGATGAACAGCTTTATTAAATAAGAAAATAGGCACTGCAGATAACTTAATAAATAAAAAAAATTCAATATTATTACAGTCAAAGTTTAGGAGTAAATTTACTAAGAGGTGCTGCTTTTTCTTTGTAACAGCCACACATTTAGTATTCAGTGTATTAAAGGCAACGTGTGTTGCTTTATATTATTATCAATTATTTATATAGCACCTCAAATCAGGGCTCGAAGTAAGGGTGTATACGGGGGTATGTAATACCATCACTTCTCTCACTGATTTAACTGAAAAGCTATAATTCACTTCTATTATTTCTATATTTCATTACCGCCACTTCAAAATTTCTAATTCGACCAATGCCTCAAATTGTCCACAACGCTTTACAGAAAACATTTACCCATTCACATCAGTCCCTGCCCCAATAGGAGCTATATACTAAGGTCCCTAACACAGCCACACACATTACAGTTGATTCAGTCAGAAACCAATTAACCTATTAGCATGTTTTTGGCATGTGGGAGGAAACCAGAGCACCCGGAGGAAACACACACAGACACGGAGAATATACTAACTCCAACAGATAAGGCCTAACCTGGGAATTGAACTCATGACCTCAGCACTGTGAAGCACAAATGCTACTCACTGAGCCATCGTGCTGCTCCATAAATGTCAAAGCCACCTTAAGAAAGGCAGTTGGTTTTTACATCTACTGTACAAATTGGTGTATATAAATATAAAAAAATTAATGCATAAAAACTTTTTACTTAAAAAAAAGTGTGCCCTTAAACTTTAGGGCATGCTAAAGCTTGCAGCAGTCTTAATGCCAGAATGCCCATGGGTGGCAGGGCAAGCTGGCATGTGTGGAACTACAGTTACCAGCATGCCCTATCACCCGTTCTGCTCTGGCCTGTATGAATACATTAAAATTAGTGGCCCGTCAGTTATTCAGCAATTAGTGTCCATTAGACATGCATAATTAAATAAATTATGTGATTTGAAATGCTTATATGCAATACTGTGTTCCATACTTACCAATGTGATTTCTTTTGTATGCTCCTTTGAATTTCCTTTATAATCCAAGGAAGGCTTGGTTTTAAATAAAAAAAAAACAAAAAAAACAATTACACATGCCAGACAGGTCTTGCTAGGAAGATGGTGTGAAAAAGGACGGAATAGCCCGACGCCACCTATATTTATTAGCTCTGATTTTCTCACATACCCCATGGGCATGCTGGTGTTTGGACTACTACAAGCACCAGCCCTAATGTTTAAGGGCACACAATATTTTTGAGTAATATGTTTCTATACATTAATGTTTTTTGTTATGATTTTTGTGCTTGTTTGTTTCAGTAGTGAGTGGCTATTTAAACAAAATCACCACTCTACCAGCTCCTTTTGTTTTGCCGCAATTTTGCGATGGTTTGTAATACATTTGGCGGTTTGTATGTTCTTCAATAAAAATGTCAGGACGGCAATTTCAAAAGTGCCACCAGTCTTGAAAACTACTCATTCATTTTTTGGGCAGTTTTAGTCTTATTAAATGCAATTATTTACAAACCACCCAAAAAAATGGTGGTTTGAACAAACCACTGTTTAGTCAGTTTTGCCCTTAGTGTTTTTGATCAGCTCATGCAAAGAAATTTGGTGAAATACAATGGTAACCTCCATCCATCTTCCACAAGGATGGCATATTTGGATCCCGAGATTCAGTTCAAATTTAGCAATTGACTCAATAATTTATAAAAAGGTATTTTGGTTAATTCCAATTTGTTAAAAAAAATTGTGTGAAGACATAAAATGGAGTATGCAGTAATATGGGGGTAAAAGGGGCTAACTACACTGAATATTTAAGAAATACCCGATAAACATTAAAGAACATATTTAATCAACATGACAATACAGAAGACCAAAAAAATTACTATTCAGAGATAAGATTCTCTTTTAGTACATAAAGTATGTACTCACAATATATGATTTGTTAAACTAGTCTGGGAGGGGTTTTTTGAAAAATGATTATCATGGTTCATTTAAAATAAATAATGACATAGGTAAATAAAAGAAGATTATGGATTAAAGAATATTTTCCAAACCATTTTCTCTTGTCACATTTATGAGCTACTATAAAATAATAATATGTGTCAGGAACTTATGTATAAAGAACAGAACTGTACTGAAGAGTGTAGACATTTAGTGGAAATTACATGAACTATAAACATTACATTGACTAGTATTTAGCTGTTATTTTAAACATACTTTAGCAGTACACATATAATTGTGTCATTTCTGTTTTTCTTAATTATTATATTTAACATTACAGTGTGGGAGATTTTCACATGGTTCAGAACTGTACAATGTATCATAGTAACCCTTTTTGAATCTACTTTACAAAAGACAACTATTCACATTGTTTAAACTCCTTATTTATCAACAGGATTAACATTTTTCATGAGAACAGCACTGTAAAGAACGTACCAAAATAAGTAAACAATAATATCCTTAAAGTAGATTAAAAGAAACATAAAAAAAGCCAATATGACATTAAGTCTGCTAACACTACACATTGGGCCTGATTCAATTGGCCTCGCAACCGCATATTTTGCAAAGCTGATTCTGCAAAAAAAATTCTGCTTTTTATTTGCCCCTCATAGAGACGCACATAAAAATCAGCCACCGTAATAGACAGGAAGATGCGTACCACGAACATTTTACCGTCTATTGCGGTGCAAATTGTTAAGTGAAAAAGGAAACAAAAGGAGTGAGGGTATGCGTCTGGGGAAGAGATGATTGCTTTTCAGATAGTAACTAGAGACCAGATCCAGAGCTAATAGCAGATTTTGTACCTTAGCCTCTATTGCGATATTTGCTATCATATATCTGGCATGCAGGAATTTGGATCTGCTTTAAGAATTCTGCATGTTCGCAATGCTGCATATACGGAATAATAGATTGTGCGTATGGGCTTTGCCTAGCCTTTACTGTACAATTTGCATACCTATGTCTACCCATCCACCCTGTATATCTCACATATGTGAGTGGACCTGTCCAGCATATAAATAGGGATTTCCACACGGGACACAGCATTGAACGACTGAATTCTGATCTATTCATTGTACTGTGCACGAGAAGCACAGACTGATAAGAGACTTACGTACTTAGCCTCCTATCCTTATTAAATCTGTAGAAGTAGTCATAAAATGTCACACTACGTGCTTTATAAGTTGCTCCACAGGGCCCAAGTGACCCCTTTAACCTTCATAAAATCTGGCCAGTTGTGTGTAAGTTATGCAGAGGTTTTACAGTTAGTTTGAAAAGTTACTGCCCAAACTTTGCTTTTTTAGCCTAAGATTGCACCACTGAACCATTTCCCTCCTCAGCTTGGGGTCCACAATAAATTTCTCATCTGTCACATGTTTATTATTACCTGAGTCATCTTGCTCCATTACTGGTGCAATCCTATATCCCACTCCCTTTCTAATATAGTTTTTTTTTTTTTATTCTCTTATTTTTCTTTATGGGCCAGCAATACAAATCAGCTGTATCACCCTTTTGTTCTAAATGGTCACAATGTTATTTGTTTTACACAGAGAAATGTTCCAAATATAAGAGAGGCCTAAGACCTATTATATTCATATTTTTTCTTGTCTCCAACTTGCATCTCTCTCCTTCTCCAAATGGGGTATTTCTTGCGTCTTTTTAGTTGGTTGCTGCCTTGTTGCTGTAACCACAAGTCATCAACCACATAGATGAACTGTCTTTATCAATTCCGTGTTACTATTGTAACCTCCTTGAACCTTTTCTCTGTTCTTAGTTTATCTTTCATTTTACTCTAAAATCTAAGCAATGGTCTGAAATAAATTGTGGGGTGCCAGTTCCCTAGCTATAGACATGACCTGTGATTGGTGTAAATGGATCAGGTACAGTTACAGAGGCACACCCTAACTGTACATTAACAATGTGCCTCTAATCCTTTCCTCCCCCAAAACACCACTATGAACGAAAGCAGCTGTACAACAAGTTGTGTTTAGATCTGGATCTCTGCAATTGCACGGACATGGGATCTTATTCACAGATCCGGTGTGAGTTAGGTGCGGACAGACCCGCACCTAACTCACCCGTCCTGCCCTATCCCATCCCATCCCCCTTTTTAGGTACCTTATGGCATGAATAGTAAAAAAATGACACTGAGACACACTATGCTATCAGATGTATGTTCACCAATGAATTGGCCCCTTTTGTCTAATATATATAAATTGTTCACTTTTCTATTAAGAATCAACATAACTTTGTTTAAATAGTTTGGTCTATATCCTTTTCTGCATTTTTCAACATAGTTTGGGAATAATATTTTTTTTTTATAATTTTTGACTGGATCCTAGCTTTTATCTTCTCCTCATTTCAATGTGTTTGGGTCACTTTATTATTCTTTTTTCATTCTGCACAAGCATTCATTATATCTATTCGGAAGGCATTCCGCCCTGTCCAGACTTAATCAAAATGACAATCAGATAGGCTGGTAACGATGAAATGTACCTTCCAAGACTTCTAAACTGCCACCAGTTAATGGCTAGTGGAGAGAAGCAACACTTCCATCTAAAGAGAGATAGCCTGCAAAACATGGATGAAGAGTTATACAGAAAAGTGAGAAGATAGCTCTAAATATGCTTCTAGGTGATCTACAAGGCAATTAATTCTGCTGGGATGTGGCAAGGGTAAGTACGGAAACAATTTATATTAACAATTACAACATCCAAAATGTTGCAAGTCCCCGTACTGAATACTGGCAAAGCCGAAGTAGGGACAGCCAAAAGTTGCATTTCGGCTGTCTATTTCAAATGATAGCAGTTCTAGATTTATTTTTTTCTGAATGGGTGAGTATGCGATCGGCATACTCACCCATTCACTTTTGGAAGTGCCACCACCAGGGACTTAGGGTTAGGCAGCGGGAGGGGTATTTAGGGTTAGGCTGCAGGGGGGGCTTAGGGTTAGGCTGCAGGGGGGGGAGACTAAGGATTAGGCTGTGGAGGAAGACTTAGGGTTATGGAGTGGGGTTGCTTACATTTCGGAGCACTATGTTCGGTGCTCCAGGGATCGATTGCTATGCCTCTTCAAAATAGGGTTGTTCGGAACGGAGGCCCACACTCGTTCCAAAATGAGAAATGTGCTGAATACTTGGATGAACAGTTTATAAAATTTTGTTCATCTTTCTTGTAAAGAGGCAACATATGCTCTGAGGCATCTTTTTAAATTTCAAACATTCTGGTAAAGATTGCTGTTCACTGCTAAAATCACATTAAAAATACAGATCAGAGCAATTTCTATAAATATATATATATGCAGTTGTATAAATCACTAATGCAGACTCCACACCACACATTTTAATAAGCTGTAGTATCATAGATTGCATATAAAATTAAACTAGACAGGCAAGAAAAGGTGAACAGCAGGATATCAGTGTAAAATGATATTATAAATTCTTCAGGGTTAAGCTTCATTTGTCATATTTATATATTCTGTCATGTAGAAGCTGATTTCAGACATAGCCGTATATATTTACAATGCAAGCTTCAGCAAAACAGTCATGTATTACTTTAGTAGCTGTTCCCCTTTTTATTCTGTCTTATTCTGCTAAGAAAACAGATGGACAGAGATAGATAGATAGATAGATAGATAGATAGATAGATAGATAGATAGATAGATAGAAAGAAAGAAAGAAAGAAAGAAAGAAAGAAAGAAAGAAAGAAAGAAAGAAAGAAAGAAAAATGCTTCACAGTACTTAAGCCTAAATAATTTACTATTACCAGGGTTTGGAAAATGGGTGCTGCAGTGTGTTTTGGTATTCAGGATATCCTCGCCGCAAGAGCACAGGTGGTTCTAAGATTAGTACAAGAAGAGCTGTCAAAATGATTAATTCACTGATCCACCTTGGCTTGTGTGAGGACATCTGGAAACTTGCACTGTTAGTGTTTTAGAATTGGAGTTTAAAAAAACTTAAAGATAATATGTATATTAGGAATAACTATGAATATTAAAACATACTGGAGATAATTTGTTTTAACAGAGCATTATTTAACTGAACACAAATATTAATAAAATATAGTAAATATTAAATATATCAGTTATTAATGTTTATTTATGATCTGGGTAAAGACAGGGTAAAGACAGTATAACTATAATTTAAATAAAATATATTATGAGGATTACGTTTGCAAACAGGCAAAACAGGCAAACAGGCAAAAATGGAGAAACCACACCAGATGAGGCACTCAACCACATAAAAAAATTGTGCATGTTATCGAGTATAAAGATATAGTATATTCTGGATCCAGAATTCAATTACTACAGGTGAGAAATTGTCAAATCAAGCCTACAGACTCTACTTTAAATGCAATCTTAGTTAAAAAGAATATCCATAGAAACATAGAAAGTGACGGCAGATAAGAGTCACATTGCCTATCCATTATGCCCAACATCTGACTTGTCTTTCTCATTGCTTTATTACATTGCTTGGCTCTAAGTCACATGAAATTGTGACTCCTAGATCCCCTTTCTCCTCAGTAGTTTCTAATTTGGGTTTTTGTGCATCAAGTGCATAATTCTGCATTTTTTGGTATTAAGTTGCAGCTGTCACAGTCTCATGGAGAAACTGATCTGACCTGAGCTTCTACAAGGAACAAAAGAGAGGTCTGGCATGCCAAACATACATTATATAACACTATGTGTCAGCACATACATAAAAAGGAGGTTTAGTTCACAATATAACTATATTGGGTTAAGCTCACCTGCCAGCATCAAGGCACTTCCTGTAGATGAGTCTCCTTCATTTGCTATATGTGTACTCAGAAGGTCTGTATTAACACATTCCTGCCATTTGAACAATGTACAGTGGCCATGTTGGGGAGGGGTCAGGCTCCCAAAGTAAAACTAGTAACAGTAACAAGAAAACACAAGGCCTCGCTTCTATTCAAATATTAGGGCTATTCTGGCCCTAAATCTCTTCTGACAGTGATACTGACCTTTAACCTAATTCTAATTCTAATTGTAAAGCCTGAAAGTACAAGAGCAAAATGGAACACCTATCAGGACACAAAAAAAGACTCTAAAACATGGGAGTGAAACACAAGGCCATTAAAACATCATGTGTGTCTGGGTACTGAATTTCCAAATAAATTATGTACAAGTTAGGGATATTATAAGATGACACTTCTAAGAGCAGCCTGTCTGACACTTAAAAGTGCACAATACAGAATAAAACCTCTTTCACATCACCACCAAATACCTGCGATTTTGGCCAAAAACCTGGGTCTCTGCAAAAACCCGGGTATTTGGTGGTGATGTGAAACCTTTCTGAACCCTTTCTGAACTACCCGGGTCTAATGACTCCAGAATGATTCCTGGTTCGCACATGGGTAGGGTGGCAATGTGAAAGGTCCCGGGTTGTTTATCAACCAGGGTTTTTCACATTGCCTCCTGATTGGACAGATTTGTTTACTGTTGCTATGTTGCTATGCTGTTTTTAGTGCCGGTTAAAAAGAAAAATTACAACACAGAGGCATGCCCTGTTCCTGTGTTAAACACAAAAAGTTATGCCCCTCCTACCTACATAATAAAATATAGGGCCTGCCTTTAATATAAAAAAATAATATTTAATGCCCCTAATATAAAAAAAAAAAAAAAATAACATTTAATTACCTTAACATAAAAAATAATTAACATTTAATGTCCCTAATATAAAAAATATGTAATTACATTTAATACCGCTAATATAAAAATACATTAAATGAATATAATAAATCAAGACAATAAAATGATTAATAAAAAGAAGTACTTACAAACTTGAATTGGATCCGATCTTCTAAGCTTTTAATCCAGAGGGGAGCTCTTTGCAAAAAAAAAACCCTTTGCCAGCGATGCAACTCATGGACATCCCGGTGCTAATGACAGCTCTGCTGTCATTGGAGCATGTTTATACCCTTGGTCAGCGTGGGAAATCCCATTTCAAAGGTTTTTGTGGACTTATAACGTGGCTTTTTTTTGGACAGACCCGAGTTTTTCACCGGTGGTGATGTGAAAGGGGTTTAAGTGAATACTTGAATAAGTTAAATAAATGTGTATTCATAAACAGAAAAATTCAGATCAAAACTCACAATTTGTATGCATCAATAGTCAAAAGTAATACCAAAAAAATCCAAAAGAGATTCACTTAATTTCTGAGAGTCTTTTATAGAGAGAATGAAACATCCAAACATAAGAATTCCTTGATAAAGGATTATTCATATGTGGATCTTATGAAAATGACCTACGTTAAAAGACTCTCTTTTTGTATTGTCTTTCATTTAGAAATCAAACAAACTGTTGGTTTCCAGTATAATTTGAACTGTTGATACCTGGAGATTGTGAGTTTTTTTTTATTGAATTGACTTGTTCATTTACAGGTGAAACCTGAAAAATTTGAATATCGTGCAAAAGTTCATTTATTTCAGTAATTCAGCAATTCAGTGAAAACCCCAAAATCAAAATCTCACAAAATTAGAATAATGTGATAAAATTCAATATTGTAGGCTCAAAGTGTCACATTCTAATAATCAAATTAATCCAAAACACCTGCAAAGGGTTCCTACATCTTTAAATGGTCTTTCAGTCTGGATCAGTAGAAGTCACACTCATGGGGAAGACTGCTGACCTGACAGTTGTGCAGAAAAGCATCATTGACATCTTCTACAAGGAGGGAAAGCCTCAAATGGAAACTGCACAAGAAGTTGGATGTTCTAAAAGTGCAGTATCAAAGCACATTAATATAAAGTTAAGTGTGGAAGAAAAAGGTGCACAAGCAGCAGGGATGACCACAATCTGAAGAGGATTGCCGCTCCTGAACAACAAACAATGTCAGAAGCGTCTTACCTGGCCTAATGAAAGAAAGAACCGGTCTGTTGCTGAATGGTCCAAAGTCCTCTTTTCTGATGAGAGCAAATTTTGCATCTCCTTTGGAAACCAAGGTTCCAGAGTCTGGAGGAAGAATGGAGAGGAACACAATCCAAGATGCTTGAAGTCAAGTGTGAAGTTTCCACAGTCTGTGTTGATTTGGGGAGCCATGTCATCTGCTGGTGCTGGTCCACTGTGCTTTATTAAGTCCAGAGTCAACGCTGCTGTCTACCAGGACTTTTAGAGCACTTCACGCTTCCTTCAGCAGACAAGCTTTATGGAAATGGTGACTTCCATAAACTTGGCACCTGCACACACTGCCAAAGGAACCTAAACCTGCTTCAATGACTGTGGGAATACTGTGCTGGATTGGCCAGCAAACTCAGCTGACCTGTACCCCTTAGAGAATCTATGTGGCATTGCCAAGAGAAAGATGAGAGACATGAGACCGAACAATGCAGAAGAGCTGAAGGCCGCTATTGACGCAACCTGGTCTTTAATAACACCTCAGCAGTGCCACAGGCTGATAGCATCCATGCCACTCCGCATTGAGGCAGTAATTTTATGGAAAAGGGGCCCAAAGCAAGTACTGAGTACATATGCATGATTATACTTTTAAGAGCACTGACATTTCTGTATCTGAAAACCCTTTTTTTTATTTCTTGTAATATTCAAATTTTGTGAGATTTTGATTTTGGGGCTTTCATAAATTCACAAATTAAGACTTGAAATTTCTCACTTTGCATGCATTTCTCACTTTGCACTTTGTTATTCCATGACTATTCTATCCTTCCTCTTAATAGGCTTACCCACCTTTTCTTCATCACTGCATCCTCTGTCTGGTCCCTCTCTTCCATGTTAGCTAACTCAAGCAGGGCCCTCTATCCTCCAAACACCACTACCCTACCTCGGCCATACCACATCCCTCCTTCCCACTGTCTAATGACCATTTTTACCCTTCTTCTTCCGTTTCCAATTACATCCTACACTGTATCTTAACATTGGTTTCTCCATATTGTTTATATTTGTTTTATTCAACTTATATACTTTTGATTGTATTTTTATTGTTCCCATTTTTGTTACTATCTTATACTCCATCCTTTTGTTTCATACTGTCATATTGTTTTGTACTGTCTGTTTTGTCTGTTAGTTTTGTATTCCCTATTACCTATATATGATGCTGTGGATACCGTGTGGTGCCTTATAAATATACACTAATAATAAAATAATAATAATAATAATAATAATAATAATAATAATAATAAAAATAATATTCACAGGGCAAAATTGATGTCTATAGAAATTTTTTTATTAACACTAAATAAATATATAATTTTTTTAAAGGTATTTTCAGAAACATATGTAATGTACACCAGTTTAATTTAAGATAATACAGAATAATCTTTTTTTTTTTTTTTAACAATTATATTATAATATTACTGTATCATATAACTAAATATCAATTTCTTTTTAAAACACATAAGCACAATAGTAATAATTAAATAAACTATCACTTCTATTCTAACTCCAAAGTCAAATATCCTGTCTCTTGCTGTTAAAGAAATTAAGGGATTACAAAAATCGTTTGTACTGTACATGAAGTTTAGACATTTTTCATTTAAAACAACTTTGTGTATCAAAAATGATTTCAGCTAAAGCTATATCAGGCAGTCCAAATTTCCCAATGGTGATTGTCTGAATCAGTTCAAATGCACTGAGCATCCAGTTCATTAAGTATACATGTCCTTCCCAAGGAACTGACAGTTTATTAAAAACATCATAGAGATCAAGCAAAGTGTATTATTAGAAAACATGCGCATTGACTAAGGATTAACATAATCTTTGCTATTTCATGACAAACCTAAATTAGTTTTCAATGTATTTGATTATTTCATTTATTATAAACTGCAAGAAATTCATGTTTATGGGCAGATCATTTTATATAAAACAAGTAATCATGTTTGCAATGGTGTATGTGTAATTAAAAATAGTAAATATTGACATGTTTAAGTGTCCTGCCTTAAAGTTTATTTATATAGATTAAAAGAATTGCAATTTTTTTGTAAAAAATTGTATTTTTCTTTACCTTATTTTTACCAACTAAATATCTTTGGATAAACAGATTTCTATTTTGCCATTTAATATTGCAATGACTGTGCCCATTGAAGATAGATGCATGAGGCTATCTTCTGAATATATGCTAGGAATTTCTCATATATTGATTCCACATGTATTTATTTTGTATGATCTCTAAACGAGCTGCTGGAAGATGTACTATTGGCAGGGTGCCAGTAAGTGACTACATAACCTCTTTCACCCAGCAAATTAACAAATCAATGGAAGTAGTGGCAATGGAAACTAAGCCTCTTCTTTTAATATGTTATGTTAATCATAGGATATGATTTATAAGTCTTATGTTACTAGGTCGTGCTTTCAAATTACTGTTTTCAAAATAATACTACATGTGCATAATATTGAAAAGGCTCACCATTTATTAAAATATAAGATAGTAAAAAAAAAAAAGTAAGACGTTTAATTAGAGATTCAATGAATCATTTAAAAGTCCCAAGGTTCTGAAACATTTGGATTTTTGAATTCCAAGATGTACACTCGGTTATATGTTCATTAGGGGCCCAGTAAAGATTAAGGAATTCTGAACATGATGAGAGTTATCTTTCATTTTTCCTGTTAATTTGACAAATTTGACAATCATTACAAATGAGTGCTTGGTGAACCATTAAGAGGTTATTACTACAATACCTTATAGCTTTCTATAATGCTCATTATGTGTGAAAGTAGAATGTACAGTAAACCATATTTTAACTGTAAATCAATTTAATGTTTCAAATTTAGTGCAATGGTAAAATTGCCAATATGGATATCAGTATTAGAGAGAATCCCATTCTTATTATGGAAAATGCAAAACGTTTCCATTGTGTCCTCATTGTTACCACTAAATCTTAATTCTCACTGGCCTGCCTTGCTTCCTTTTGGTTTATTTGCCAAACTTCTCTTCTCTGTTGCCTAGTACTTTACTATTTATGACAGTGTTGGCTTATACTTGCATACATTATTATTATTATTATTATTATTATTATTATTATGGCACTGCAAGGTGTCCACAGTGCTGTACATCAAAATACAGTACAGGCCTACAGGGTAGGATTTGAAAGCTTTGTACATTGCAAAACACATAGTACATAGTACAGACTAGTACATTATAAAATACAGTATAAATATAAAAATATCACAAAAAATACAATAAAGTGAAGCAAGACAGACAGCAAGGCAGAACAGAATGTATCAAGCTTGACAGATCAGGCTTGCATAGATCAGGGAGGAGGGTATAGAGCGCAGTGGGAGGTTGAGAGGGAACCACGAGGTTGTAATGGGGTAAAAGGTAGCAGAGGGGGACAAGAGGGTACGGAGTGAGGGGGAGTGGAGGTGGAAGGGACAACACTGGGATGAAGCTAACACACTAAGTGGGAGGAATAAATTTACAGAAGACATAAGGCGGGGGGTAAGGAAGTTGACTGCTGGTATAAGCGGTGGAGAGGGAGAAGGAAAAAAAGGGATAGATGTAGGATGCAGTGAGGATGTTAAGTTGACTTATATTGTGTTTAACCTATATTAACACACTGATAACCAAATGCACTTCACAAATGTTCTTTAATCCCAAAACATGTAACCTCAGCTTAAGTGTAGAACAAATGAACAATAAACATTGAGGTCTTTATCAGATGAATTTGAATTTGTAATATGTTTTATACATACATTAATCTAAATACATTAGAGACTGTGCAAAGAAGAGCAACTAAAATGGTCCATGGCCTTTGTAACAAATCATACCAAGAAAGGCTAGAGGAACTAAACATGTATAGCTTGGAGCAGAGAACTGAGAGGGGGACATGATAGCAGCTTTCAAAATACATCAAGGGTTGTGACCAGCTAGAGGAGGGTACCATTTTTCAAAAGAAAAGGTGTAATAGAACACGAGGGCATGAATATAAACTGGAGGGTGGTAGATTCAAAGGAAATGTGCGGAAAAATTACTTCACTGAAAGGGTGATAGATAAGTGGAATATTCTCCCATCTGAGGTGGTTGAGGCCAATACAGTAGAACAATTTAAACATGCTTGGGATAAATATAAGGGTATCCTAAATTGTAAACCAAATTGAGGGTAAATAGGGTCTAGGGTCAGTATAGTTTTCAATAAACAAATGGGCAGGCTAGATGGGCCATGTGGCTCTTATCAGCCGTCACTTTCTATGTTTCTATGTAAGGCATTATATTTAAAACCAAACAGCCAATTAATATTAGTGAAAGCTTGTTAGCAGCAATTACATTTTATTTAAAGAAATATTTTTTTTACAGTTAATGGGTGCTATTCTGCTATGCATCATTTATTTCAGTGTGTGGATTATTCATAATATTGACCTGTATGTTATTTAAAGCCATCTGTCTCTTTCTAATATTTCTCTTTCTAATGTTTCATATTATTTTTTTATATTTTTACTGTTATAATAAAGAATGTTTCTATTTATATATTTTGTGCATTAACTTGTGAATTAAAAAAATCTTTTTAAATGTAAATGCTTTCAATTAGCAAAAAGAACATGTATCCGAAATTTCACAGATAAAAGATCCTATTATGGTCATATTTTCCTCCTCTTTACTATTTGTGTCTATCACTTTACCTTTATGGTTTAACCATATATGAGACTTTGTTTTTTACTTGGTTATACATTTTATTTAATTTTATTGAACTTTAACACAAAACACTTAATTGCCCATTAAGAGAATACATTTTATTTTCTTTGGTCAAAAATTATATTTATCTTGAGTACGTTAGAAGAGGACAAAGGGCCTGATTCACAGATAAGATGGAAATATGTATGTACAGATTTACAAAATAAAGCACTTAACTTGCAAATCAATAAACTTCCCACGGCTGATAGCCTGTCCCTCCCCCGAACAAAACCCAATAAAGACACGGACACATGTGTTGGATTATAAAAGGGGGCATAATTTATTAATTGGAATTAGAATTGACTATGAATTTTAGTGATAGGTGGCGACAACGGCAGTAAGGGAACAGCAGCAAAGGTAACATCAACCTACCAGACAGGCATCCCCTGTCAAGCGCCCCCAAGGTAAGGACATACGGGTACTAACCCCCCTTCCCCGTGCACGCCTCAAGCGGCAGAAAAGAACCCCGCCCCATGGCCTGGGTTCAAATCGCAATCCAGGGGTGTACCTATCCTTATCAATTTAAAACACCATTCCCCATGCGCTTAGCAATTGCTGTTCCTGACTGCTACTGCCAAAATCATGCCCCGTCTGAAAAGCAAGAAACAAGTTAGTAAAACCTAAACATAGGGATGAGGAGGGAGGGAAAAGACAATCCAGGAAAGATCTGAAACAAAATGGAGGCACACTTATATACCCAACTTCTAAACCCACCCTTCAAAACGCCCACCCCTAATGCTATTGGCCCCAGCAATCCCCAGGAACTAAGCTTGTGAGGAGGGGGGCCAGCCCACAGCCAAGGAGTTTATATGTCCTCAAGCTTAGGACAGCTCTCAGTTTCATTTTCTATGACATTCCCCTCATTCCTATTTAAATGCCTCCCTCCACCCACTGTTCTTAATTTCCAACTTATGGAGTACTGGCACACCCCTTCATACGGATCTCATTAGGCACAGAATTGAGCTCCGGGTTTCCGTGCATAACGTCTGGATTGCACATGTGTAATTCACATTAAATAGTCAAGATACGCACAAGTCTTGCATATATTTAGGGATGTTATTAAGCGTGAATCAGGGTCAAAGTTGTTAAGTTTCTTTTGCTGGGTCATAGTTTCTTTCTTTGTGAAACGTTTCCAGCAGAATTATCCCAATATAAAAGGTTTTTATTTTATGTTTTTATATAATTTTACTTGTTAATGGCTTATACTCATAACAAATAAGAATCAGACACAATCACAAATTAATTGACTATATTATAATAATTGATGCCTTGTAAATTTCATTGACCATACATAAGAATGAATGTAGAGGAAATTCATGGTGTAGTAATGTCTTTTAATTTAATTTAAAAGCTGCCAATAGGTAAATTTGATCAATTTGATGAGAGACTCTCTTCTAGAATATAAGGGAATAGAGTTTAAATTATTTTAAGTGCATTTACTTTATCATACAATAATTATGCAATTACACATATAAAATTATTTTTGGGGAAACATTGGCATGTCCTTAAAATGGACTCAACAATATCTGAACATCACCCTGATATGCCAAATGTGGTATTAAGTAGGGCTAAAACTTTTAAAACACATATAGCACTGAGTATGCTAAAATGTAAAACTCCTAAAATGGATTCTAATATGATAAAGAGACCTAATGGTTTAGATCCAGATGGTTTGAAAAGTGTGTCATTGGAAAATAAAATTGTGATATTTTTCTGGTGACAAGCAATATTCTGGAGTCATTTATGAACTGCAACATCTTGTTTATTGTGTATTTGGTGTATTGCAGCTACAGTTTCATGTATAGTGAAAAATATAAGAGGCCTTTAAATCATATGAGGAACATAACCCGCTTAGGTATTTTACTAAGATGTACTTAAAAATTACAGCCATTGAACATATCTCCGTGGATCCTAGTGGGAGTGACAGATTAAGAAAATTCTCACAAAGAGAAACCTATTTTATCATGACCAGGGATGGATTGGCCATAGGATTTACAGGGAATTTTCCTGGTAGGCCAGTGGCCTGTGGAGGCCACTCAGCAGCTCCTATTTTATTTGAAGATTTAAAATTTATTAGGCAATACATAACCCTGCCCCCATATCATGTATTTTGCACTGCTTTATTATATATTTCTTTATTCTGTACTAATCCAGTTTAAATATTTGTTTGACTCCGCTAATAGTGATCTCAACCACATGTGGCCTCTTGCTGATTTTTTTCCAGGGCCACTTTATGTTCCCAATCCTCCCCTGATCATGACCTTAGAAATTCATACTTATACTTATGTATAATGACTTTTATATGTGCAAACTTTAAATATTTGTGTATTTACCTTGCATATAGTTATATAATGTGTTTACCATCTATGTTTTAGTAATTTTCTAGTTAAGTAATTAGGCCAACATTATTTGTTGTAAAGCCAAGATTGGTTGTACTTTATGTCCATTAAGCATTCTCTGCTATTGGGGTAAATTGAACTGTTATAGTCCTCTTAAACTCTAGAAACAGTGTTCTGACTATTCTCCCTTGACAAAGTCAACTCCGATGAATTGTGTACCCTGGTTCCTTCTATTAACACTTCTTCTGATTTGCATCCAGTGTATACATCGTCCAGAAAACCAACTGACCTTCCTACCATTGCGGTGACTACACTAAGCACAAAGACTGTCATAGGGCTAGATTTCCTAAACTGTGGAAAAGGAAATATGGAGATGTAAGAGATGAATTTATTATAAATCCAGTGTTTTGAACTTTTAACTACTAACTAATTTTAGATTTGACAATATTTTACTTTCATCATTCACTGTTGCAGCATCATCTTTTAATATTTACACTTATTACTGTTCTCACTCACCATTCTATGTGGTGCAGCCATCTTCGCTGGCATCTGGCATTCCCTGATTTACATGCCCTCACACCCGTGAGGAGGCATGAAAATTAGCAATATGGAAAGCACCATCTTTCTGGGCAGTGCTCTCCTGCCCCTGGCTGTTGCCAGGACAACCACCAATACTGTCCTAGATAAAGGTTGCTAGTCAATCAGTGACTAGCAGTCTCTTTTTAGGAATCGGCAGTGGTCCCACACACTGCTGGTTATAGTGTCAGACCTGTCTGTGTGTGCCTGCTGTTTCTGTCTCTCTGTGTCTTGCATTTTCCTTTCAAGTTCCGTGTGGACTTCCCATACTCTCCTTGTGATGAGTCGTACGCACTTCTGGCTCCTTTACCTCTGTGTTCATCTAGGCTCATATGTATGAGTGCCACTAGGCTCGTATGTACGAGCGCCAGTGTGAGTGAGTTCCCAAGTTTGTCTTGTTTTTGTATCTTTATGTACAAAAAAGTTTGTCATGTTTATTACTTGTACAGGCGTGAGAGTATTCCCTTTCACTCAGTGTGAGAGGGTGTGCAACAGTTATTATAATAATAAAAAAAATTCCAAAATAGTGATACAATACATACAATGTAGTTATATACACAAAAAAGACACAAAACACAGCAGTTCAGAGGAGTAGTTGACTACAATATATGACATTCTAGTCAGAAGCATAGTAAATTATATATTGGTACTCAAACTATTTGCACCAAGAATCCCTTTAGGTGTAACTATAAAGATAATGTTAAGTTGGACAGCAGTTATGATGATTAGTCACACAAATGTTGTGGAACATGTTGACTTACCCATCAGTAACATTAAAACACTGATTCAAATTTTGTCCTTCCTTAAACTATAAAGAACCTGAAAAATGAAGTGTTTATAAAGTTTATCTAAAAAACACAACAGTAGACAGGTCCTCCTCTCTCAAGGCACATAGGGCTGGATCCAGACTTAAGAAGGAGCTTGAAATTTAGGACCTGATTCACACTTAAGAATCTTCTTAAAATAAGAACTTAAAGTCACTCCTGGACAAAACCATGTTGAATGCAGGGGGATTAATTTAATTGTATTCTTTGCATGCAGGGATATATCTTTGAATTGCTTACTGCACACAGATACTGACCAGCTTTACTATCACACTGTTATTTAGACTTGGGATAGGAAACATCACCTCTCAACACAAGAACTGTTTGCAACAGATGAAATATGACTCCACTGCAATCAACATGGTTTAGCCCAGGAGTGACTTTAAGTTCTTATTTTAAGAAGATTATTAAGTGTGAATCAGGTCCTAAGAGAGGAAAGTTACTCCTGGGCTAAACCATGTTGATTGTATTGGAGACATATTTCATCTGTTCCAAACAGTATTAGAGTTGAGAGGTGATGCTTACCAGCCCAAGTCTAAATAACAGTGTGATAGTAAAGCTGGTTAGTATCTGTGTGCTGTAAGCAATTCAAAGATATTTCAGTGCATGCAAACAATATAATTAACTTGACTCCACTGCAATTAACATGATTTGGTAACTTTCCTCTCTTAATTTCAAGCTCCTTCTTAAGTCTGGATTCAGCCCATAGCATTTTCGCATTATTAATGAGCAAGTCAATGTGTTTCACAAAACTTGTATTACTTTTATCAGCATAAAGAATATTATATAAAGGAGCACAGTGCTGCAATGTTTATTATGCAATTGTTTTTAAGTTATAAAATTAAGTTGTCCACAGTTATATGGCTAGTCTGTGATATGTTAATGTGGTGAGTTTAGGTGTATACAGAACTACATAGTAGCTCCCAGAGGTGTATCTAACCCTTGGCTAGGATGGCACCTGCCAGGTGCACCAGCCAAAGGGGGCATTGCCATCCATGGCTAAGAGATAGTGCTTAGTGCAGCGCTGCTCTGGAGTCAGACTGCAGCTGGAAGCTTTTAAAATGAGGGCTGGCTGGTCACTAGGATACCCACGGTCACAGGCTTCTCTGTGACCGCGGAATTTAATTTCCCTTGCAAGTCTCGGCCATTGCAGGACTTCATGTCCCTCGCAAGTCTCGGCCAATGCAGGACTTCAATTCTAAGAAGACCTGGGGGGGGGGGGGGGGGGCGGGGGGTGGA
>WWET01002431.1:109459-161511 GCA_011038615.1 Limnodynastes dumerilii
AGGCGGGAGACAGAGGATGAAAGTACTGGGGGTGCTGGTGGTACATGATGGGAGTACTGGGGGATGCTGGAGACACATAATGAGAATACTAGGGGGGTGTTAGAGACACATGATAGGAGTACTGGAGGGGGCTGGAGGCACATGATGGGAGTACTGGGGGGCTGGAGGCACATGATGGGTGTACTGGGGGGGCTGGAGGCACATGATGGAAGTACTGGTGAGGCTGAGGGCACATGATGGGAGTACTAGGGGGAGGTGCTGAAGGCACATGATGGGAGTACTGGGAGTAAATAGGTAATGTGGGGGGTGGGGGGGTGCCAGTCCCTTACTTTGCAAGGGGCGCTGGACTATACCACTTGTTGCTCCAACTCCATTATCTAAGAAAAGGTCTAAACTAAATAATTTCCTGTCTCACTGTGATATGCAAATTATTTAACTGTATAGTAAAAGGTCTAAATCAAATTTCATTCCTGTTACACCTTTTATATGGTGGCCTGCAGATGGACTCACGTCTGATTATAGCAGCTCTGAAATATGAAGTAGAGCAATATTTGGTTAATACCATTATCAGATTGCCACCCCGGCAATATCCCGGGTCTGTGAACCCGGGATATTTCCATGTCAGCAGAAGATCCCAGGGTCACAGAACCTGTTTCACACTGCAGGGCAGACCCAGGAAATTCCAGGACCCAGGTCTGCCCTGTCAGTAGTGTAAATCATCACACTATGTAATTTGTTTACTGTTGCTCTGGCAACACCTTCTTTTCACCCAAGTTGAATTCCCGGGTCATTAGACCTCGGTATAGGCACCCGGACCCTTTCACACTGATCCCTTTCCCGGGTTTTTGCTGCTTGCCTGGCAAAAACCCATGTTTTTAGGGTGATGTGAAAGGGGTACAACTCAATTTATTTACTGAATGTGGTTTTACTAGACAAACCACAGTATAAAATGCACATCCACAAGAAGTAAGCAATAACAATATTAGCTGCTAAAATTTAATAAATTGTCAAGGTACAATGTTTTGAGAATGAGGCAAAGCAATCTATGACATGCATTTTTTGGGGTTTTCTTTTAAATACAGTTGATATATTATATATTGGGAGTAATTTAAATATCTTCCAGTCATTTTTTTAACAAGGTTAACATTTTTCCACATACATCTAATTCACAGTAATTCTTCTTCCCCACTATAACATTTCAGATATTTTTTTTTTAAGATAAGATTACTTCTGTTGCATTGTCTGCAGTTCAACCAATGATGACAATGATAAATCTTCTAGTTTTACAATTGTGTTTATTCCTGGTGCTCACAAAAGGTCAAACTCAATAATAGAGATAATAGTGATGATTACTTATAAGGGATTATAAGGCATTAGATCTACAGAGAAGAAGAAGTAGTGGTAAGGTTCATCTTTATGTAAACTAATGGAGCTTTGACGGGTTAGATTCTGATAGCCAAATTCTATAATTACATACTGTTACAATTATAGTAAAAATAATGTTTAATATTTACATTTTATACATCAAATAATCAATTTATTAAGAAACTCTTGCTACAGAAAAAGACATAATAATGTGTCATGTAAAATACATTAGTATTGATAGATGTAATAGTTATCCTGTACTAAGAGCTATGTAATAGAGAGAACAATCAAGATCTAATAGAACAAAATAAGTCCCACATATCAGATTCTCTAGGCAAATAAACAAGATAAATAGTCTGAAGCAATAATAAACAATACTAGTCTCTATAAATCCTGTTAGAGTATGAGTTCCTTCTTCCCCTATTAATTCCATTAGGAAAAGTCAGTCCATACGGGCAGAAGGCTTAGTTATATGTCACAAATGGGTTCCAATATGTCTGCTGCAAATGGTAAGGAGATGGAAAAGATTCAGGCACTCGTAGGCACAGTGGTGGATCCCCCGTTCTTCTGATATTAAAGATGCAGAAAGGTAATAGCATGCTGTGCAGAAAGCAAATCCTCTATCCCGCTGTCAGCATGTTCAGGATGCGATGTACTTTCTTACTCTCAATGCACTACGAGGAAACTGTCCGTTACAGCCTTACTCCCGATCAATGTGCCTAGTGGCAGATTGTGAGATTCAGGAACTCTACAGATATCCTACTGATACTAAATGTCAACAGAATGTTGAGATTATTATCGTTCAGGGTGTTGCAAAACATATCCAGATCTTCCCTTAGGCCCTCCAAGATGAGGGCCTGGGTGAATAAACAAATATGGGGAACACTCCCTTGGACATCTAATATCAAGGTGTGAGCAAGATATATAGATGATATTATTTTCATCTGGAAGAGCCTAGATATGTTTTGCAACACCCTGAACAATAATATGAGAAAGGATGTGCCCACGTCCGAAACGCGTTGAACTTGTGTCTATGTTACACCTGGATTTATTCTATATACCATCAGTTCAAAGAACAGCAGATGATCTCTTATATCATCACATGCTTTTATTGACAAACCCACTGTGTTTTATCATACTCCTTTTGTGAGTATTTGTCCTTTTTGCAATAAATTTTCTATTTGTGTTACCCCTCTGTACTATCTCACCATTTTATTCTCTTCTCATGTTACTCCAAGGCGGGAATCTTGCTTTGCCGATTTGAATTTGCCACTGGGTACACCGATTGGGAGTGAGGCTGTAACGGACAGTCTCCTCACAATGCATAGAGAGTGAAGAAAGCGCATTGCATCCTGAACACGCTGACAGCGGGACAGAGGATTTTCTTTCTGCACAGCACGCTATTACCTTGCCGCATCTTTAACATCAGGAGAACAGGGGATCCACCACTGTACCTGTGAGTGCCTGAATCTTTTCCATCTCCTTACCATTTGCAGCAGATATATTGTTACCCATTTGTGACATATAACTCAGCCTCCTGCCAGTATGGAGTTAATAGAGGAAGAAGGAACTCATACTCGAACATGATTTATAGAGACTAGTATTGTTTATTATTGCATCAGACTCTTTATCTAGTTTATTTTCCTAAAGACTCTGATTTGTGGGGCTTGTTTTGTTCTATTAGATAGTGATTGTTTTCTCTATTACAAAGCGCTTAGTACTGGATAACTATTACATCTATCACTGCATTTGAAGTTTTTTTTGCATTATCTTCAGGTTATCTGTGACATCAGCTGCTTAACTTACTGTTGCGCTCCTGTTCTCCACTCTTATCAACCTCAATACATTAGTATTGATGTTCAAAACAGCTTGGACCTTATCCAGAGTTTTTGAGTATATAATGTGGGTGAACCAAAGTGAGAATTTGTACGTCAAATCAGTCTTGTGTCTTCAGACACTCTGAATTGGGATTTCAGTTAATGAGTATATCATTGGAAATTCAGAAACAAATAGGCTGAGAGGTGTAATTTATGAGGCTACAAAATACATGTTACATTGTTAAAACATGACATCTGATTTCACATGCCTTGATCTAACACAGTCTTGTGAAATACTTTTTATGTTAGCAAGAAACTGCAATAGTTCTATGCAGTAGAGGAGGTGCCCTCTCACACTATATAAAATTGTAATTCCCCTAAAATATATTTGGTTGTGCCAATTTAAAAAGAGCAAAACTTGCAAATGGCAAATTATGAGGACACATTTGATAGCTGCCCGCTCCTTTAAAAATTGATATGCTGAATTTATCTTTGTATATATTTTATAAATGCGCTAGAGATTTTTCTCATCAAGGCCAATTCTGTAATCAAATAAACAGAAATACTCAGATGATTAGCTTTGGTCAAATAAACTATAAATTTACTTTTGGTTGCTATTATCAAAACAGCTACAGCATCACAGTGACCTGATTTATTTTTGACATGTTTGCATTTGCAAATGAATAGTGTAGAATTCTAAATTTGAATGTGCCGGTTAACTGACAGTTTCAAAATCACTGCAGTTTTAATTTGTTAAATGAATGTTCATTAACCTTTCATTCCATCCCAAAAGATATCATTTTTATAGCTGTCAAGTATATTCTGCTCTTGCTGTAGATTTTAAACAGCCCAAAACAGGTTATGTACTTAAATTTCTAATTAAAAAGAGTGCAAAACTTGAAAAGGGAATCCCTACAAAATGTATTAGCTTTCTATGTGTGGTTGTGCAGTTATATGAGTTGCAAATAGGCAAATAGAATTTGAATGATAATCCTCGTGTGAAATCAAGATAGAATGAATAGAGAACAGTTAAGTAGAACAAATAATATAAATGCAGTCTTATCTCATCCAAGATAAGTAAAATTATATGATGTACAAAAAACTATAGTGCCATTTAAAGGCCTACAGGTAAATACTTATCACTGTGTCATACTCACATGAGCAGAATGAAAGAATGGATAGACACAGTAGGCTGAATACAGATCTACATGCAATTTGCATGCATAATACGTTATATGTCAACCTGACGCATTTATAACATGTATTCCATATCAATATTCAGCTGTATCTCCTAGATACTTCCAATTCTGGATAAGGTTGCAATTGTACTAAAGCCCATAATTACATGAAAAGTTGGAAATTCGTCACTCATCTGGATAGCATATAACTATGCTAAAAGACCTACGTATTTTTATATATATATATATATATATATATATATATATATATATATACATATATATATATAAAGAGTTCTCATATATATATATATATATATATATATATACATACATATATACATATACACATATACATATACACATATACATATACACATATATATATACACATATATATATACACATATACATATACAGAGTTGTATAAAAAATACAAAGCCAGCACTCTTATTGTCATAAAAAGGTTTTTACAATTTATTAATTCCACAGCAACAATTCTCATGAGGAGAAGTTGTCATTATCCATAAGAAAAAGTGACATAGTGCAATTAAACAATGAATGGCTGACCAGGGTGCCCAAGCCATGCATTCAAGAGATAACAACACAGACAACTATAGAGCATTTAAATAGGAGACATAGCTTTATTAATAATTTTAATGATTGGACCATGAATTTAGATGAAGAGAAAAGGTGGTGCCGCTAGCTGCTAGCAGACCTATTCTACCTGGCTAACCCTATAACTGACATTAATCCCTTCATGTCTGACATGGCTGCCTGCACAGCCAGGCGTTTATTGTCCCTCATGCTAACTTGGGCATTCTCTCCCTTAAAGTGCAGACAAATATTCCAGACTGTGCAATAATGGCTTCTTTTGGTCAGTGGGTCACTTGTATAAAGTGAAAAGCAGTCCATATGTAATATATCCAGTGATTATATCCAGCATAATGCATCACAATATTCAGAGTTTTAATAGAAAATTGTATTTCAGCAGACCCATACTGTAGCTGAGCATATAGAATACTCTGCTCACCTACCACCGACAGCTGTTTCAGATGAATCCGTCCCCAGGGCTAAGGGAAGCATAACAGAGAGTGTGGACACAGCACCAGTCTATAAGAAATAATACCGTCTCTACAAAATATATTATACTATATATAATATTTGTGCCTCGCTATCGATCTTATGTGTTAAAAAATGTAATTCTTAGAAATTACGTGCACATCTGGATTACATACGTTATTATGTCACTTACTATTGACCTGATTCAGATTTGAGTGCGACTTACATCCGCGTGCAAATCTGAGAGGGAGCAAGGAGGAGGGGAATGCTCACCTGTCACTCCCCTCCTTCCTACAGAGTTCTGGACATTTAAGTGTCCAGAACCCTTACTTAAGATATACGCACGGATTTGCTTCTGTACGAACGCAGATCCCTGCTGACCTGCCTCTCCCCTTAATTAGAATGCCTAACCCCTCCTGTACGATAGGGTTTAGGCATGCAGAAATGAAATGCTGGCACCTTTTATGGAATTGCTGATGTACAGAACAAATTTCCTTATGGAGGCCTTTTCGACATGTAACAACTGGCGCACACGTGCTCCGATGTTACATACTTATGCAAATTATTCTGCTCTTCAGCCTCTTCTGGCACTTGCTCCGATGACAGGCTCCGTCCTCTTCTTGGGCACAGCTACTAATGACCATTCAGGGATTTAAATTTGCGGGTAAAAATCGATTGTTAGTGAATCCCGCAATCTTAAATAAAAAATTGCAGGAAAATTGGGGCAAGACCAAGCAATTTGAAATCGCTTGCAAAAAGCGATCTTTGTTTTAAATTAAAGCATAGGTTTACATCAGAGTTGCTGAATTTTAAAAGCTTAAGCCATAGATGCATGCAGGGGGCTGGGCTTAACAGCGCAATTTATGCAAATCACGTCAATAAGCCCCGCCCCATGAATATCAATTACCACTTTTGGGGTTTCCTAGGGATGGGGGTGGGAATCGAAGACACAATTTGTGTCATCAAGTCCCTCCCTGTACCTAGCAACACTAGTAAACTAGTGTTGCCAGGCAGGGGGGTAGGACTTGAAGCCATGGTCTCATTGAAACCACAAGCCTCAAGTCCCTTGCGGGAGATTTGCAGGCTTTTCCAGGATACCGGGAGAACTTGCCCGAATTTTGGGAGTCTCCCAGAAATTCTGGGAGAATTGACAACTAAGGTTTACATTTATTATCATCATTTTGTTAGGCAGATCACAAACTGCATCACAAATTCCAAATTGTAACACTGCCAACAATTTAGTTAGTGGTGGAATTGCTGTGCAAATGTTTTGCGTTGCCTCAAGGTCACTCTGCACAAGCTGCAATGTTTCCATGTTTATCTGAGGTGGTAGATGGTAGCTCCTAACCACCATTGCATTAGTCATTCTAAAGAAGTTACCTCAAGGTCTGTTGATGCTTTCAGATAGGAGGTACTTACTGGCAGTCCCAGTGAAGTAATCCTCAGCAATCTAAGGATGCTATGGTGACATTGCAGTCATCGTAGTTCTTTTCAAAAGTTTTTGCCAAACGTTCATCAATCTATATTATGTCTGACATTAAATAAAAGATTTACTTAAACCCCTATCACATCACCATTGGCCCGAGGATGAAGACCGAAGACACAGAAGAAAGGAGACAGGTCTGTGGATGCATGGTTGGCTTATTATAGGCTACCCAGGGAAGAAATTCCATCCAATTGTCATGAAACTTAGAGATAAAGAAATGAAGAAACTTTATTCAAGGATTGGTTGACACATTCTGTTTGGCCATTAAACTGGGGATGATAGGCAGAAGAGAGGGTGATGTTGATACCCAGTAAGGAACACAAAGAACGCCCAAAACAAGCAAAAAACGTAACTCCCTGGAACAATGTCAGAAGGAAGTTCATAAATATAATATAATGAAGATATGCTGGATAAACAGGAAGGCAAGAGTCCTGGCATAAGGTAATTTAGTTAAAGTGAGTAAAGTGAGCCATCTTGCTAAAACAGTCAACTACTAACCATATGGTATTATATCCCAAGGAGTTGGGTAGATTGGTGATAAAATCCACTGAAATAAGTGTCCAAAGTTTTGAAGGAGTGGATAATGGAAGCAGCAGACTGGACAGGGAGCAATGAGGAATCTTGTTCTGTGCACACACCTTACAGGCAGAAACAAACTCAACTACATCCTTAGCCCAGGAAGGCCACCAGATACGTTGTGAGAGGAGTCTTTTGGTTTTGGCAATATCAGGATGCCCAGCTGTTTTACAGGAATGAAACTCAAAGAGAACTGCCTTCCTGAAAGCCTGAGAGACAAAAAAAAACAGATTAGGAGGTGTCTCCTGTTGAGCTTGATTCAGAAGACCATGGAGCTGGGAGAACAGGTCATGAATGAGTCCAATAACCACTGATGAAGAAGGAATAACAGGAAAAGGCATGGGCTTGGATGCATGAGTATCTAGAAAACTGCGGGATAGGGTGTCAGCCTTGAGATTCTGGGAGCCTGGACGAAAGGTGATGAAGAAGCTAAAACAGGTAAATAACAACGCCCAACGAGCTTGAGGAGAATTGAGCCTCTTGGCAGATTGAATATATTCCAAGTTCTTATGGTCAGTACACTTTAATAGGGTGAAGAGAGCCCTCCAACCAATGCCCTCACTCTTCAAAAGCCCATTTGATTGCTAGAAGTTTCCGGGTTTCCTTCAGATAATTCACCTCAGGATCCGAGAACTTACGACACATGAAGGCACAAGGATGCAACTGCCCATCTACAGGGTCAACTTGAGAGAGGACGGCTCCAGCTCCAACATAGGAAGCATCGACTTCGACAATAAAAGGCAATTCAGTATTAGCATGATGGAGAACTGTGGCCGAGATTAAGGCTTGTTTTAAGGCACAAAAAGCTTCTAGAGCTTCTGGGGGCCAAATGTTAGTATCAGCATCTTTCTTAGTAAGGGAAGAAATGGACAAGATTAAAAAAGAAAGCCCGCAAATGAATCTTCTTAGGAACCCAATTCAGAATGGCCTTGACTTTGCTAGAGTCCATCTTTAAGCCAGAGGAGGAGACTTATCAGACTACAAGAGTTTTTGCAGGACACATCTGACATGTTGGCGATAATCAGGCAAGGAACGGGAATAATTTAAGATATCATCAAGATAAAAGATAACAAATCTTCCTAAAATGTCTCGCATGAAGCTGTTAATCAAGTCTTGAAAAACCACCGGAGCATTGCTAAAATGGCATTACCAAATATTCTTAGTGACCGGACAAAGTGTTGAAGGTGGTCTTCTACTCGTCATCCTCCTTTATGCACACAAGATTATAAGCTCCTCGCAAATCAAATTTGGAGAAAACAACTGCTTCCCAAAGTTGGTCAAATAACACAGAGATGAGTGGTTCAGGGTTCTGTAATCAATGCAGGGGCACAGAGTACCGTACTAGGATAGACTAGAAACCGGGGAAAGGAAGGCAACACAGAGGTAAACAACGGGGATGACCAGGGAAGTAATTACGAGGCAAGCACACAGAAAAGCTAAGGGAACAAAGATAGAGTGAGATGAAGAGAAGAGAAAAGAGAGAGCAATGGGTTAAGGTACAAGGCAGATACAGGAGCAAGGAACTAGGCACAGAAATCTGGCACTAGGAGCTGGGCAAGATAGGAGACTCTATAACCAGCGAGGGGGTAAGGGAAATGCTGGCTATTTACAGGAGGGCTGGCCAATCAGGGCAAGAGAACTTAACCAGCTCCGTGCAAAGAAAGGCAGTTGTCAGGGCAGGGCAAACAGCAGGGACACCGCCGGGTGGCGCGAGCAGAGGGAGAAGCCTTCTAGCTGCCTAGCAACCAGGACATGTGACCGCTGCCACCAATGAGCGTGAGGATCCCGGTTGCTAGGCGAGTGCTGGGATCGCTCGCTCTGAGCCACCGTGGGAGCACGGTGGCTCGTAATAAAGCTGTAATAATAAGTTAATTACTTTTGTTGTTGAGAGAAATGACTTAGAGTATACAAGAAATGATATGTTTAGGAGATTTGGAGGAATTAGGTAGAGAGGGTGGAGCGGATGCTTTCTGTGTACCAACCACTCCCATATCTCCCGAGAATCTTGTCAATTTGAATAAGTTCAAGAATCCATCTAATTTTTTTCAACCTCACAAAAAATGGGGGCTATTGAACTTTTTCTATAAGTTAACCATGGAAGTTTTTAAATGTATTTGTTCTAATAGTACCCCCAAGAATACCACTGGTAAGAGTCATCTAACGAGAGAAGAACGTTTATCATGAAATTACTGAGAGAAGATAAGCAGAAAAAGGTGGGGGAATGTTTGTTCTAGACAGGACATCCTATATAGCTGAGGCACTAAAACAGTTAAGAAATATTGGTTTTTATATATCTCTACCCAATGATCTGACAAAATCTTTCCAGATTGGACTAAGCAGTCTTAAATATTGCATGGGTTAAGGGTCTCATTACTAAGGATGTATATACATTTTTTATGGGTTAAACATCCAGGACCTGATTCACACTTAAGAATCTTCTTAAAATAAGAACTTAAAGTCACTCCTGGGCTAAACCATGTTAATTGCAGGGGTGTCATATTTCATCTGTTGCAAACAGTACTAGTGTTGAGAGGTGATATTTCCCAGCCCAAGTCTAAATAACAGTGTAATAGTAATGCTGGTCAGTATCTGTTTTCAGTAAGCAATTCAAAGATGTATTTCTGCATGCAAAGAATACAATTAACTTGACCCCTGCAATCAACATGGTTTAGCCCAGGAGTGACTTTAAGTTCTTATTTTAAGAAGCTTCTTAAGTGGGAATCAGGTCCCCAGTTATTACATTTTTTTTTACCAATATTGCATAAGGCCCTGACCAATCCCTTGATATACCCATAATATTAAGAATATCACTTATTTGTTATCTATCTGCTTTCATCGAGGCTTTTTTTTCACAAATATGTTGTGTCACTGAAATCTTATTTACTCGACATGATGCGCCTTCTGAATAAACTTAAAGGCTGTATTTGGCTGCCTTATTATTTTATTTTCTTTGGATGTCAAAGCCCTCTACACCCATATTCCCTCATGGAATATTTGGACCTATTATTGTATGTTCAAGAGAATATTATCATGAGAAAGACAAATATCTAGTCCATTGATGCCAACTATTATTTACATTTTACCAGTTATCGACCTTGGGTCCAACATATTAGTCAACTATGTCGCTTGAAGTGTAATTGTACCTCCAAGGGATTTTCACCTTTAATAATCCACATATGTATGAACAATGTATATTGGCAATTGACTGTGGAAGTGGTTTTAGTTTTATATATATATATATATATATGTGTGTGCTTTTTAAATAATTAAAATTAGCAGCTTTACTGCCAATTGGTAAAGCAGACCAATGATTAAACAATTTATTTTCTTTGGATTGCACCTTCCGCCTTCAATATTTGTAAATTTTATATTTAACAATGTACTTTTGTTATGTGTTATTTTTTTTAAATGTCGCCCTCGATGTTTTACTGTGTTAGCCTTAATTGTGTGTGACTGGTATTTGTGTGTGTTTTAAGTGGTTTTCTGTAGATGTCCATTATGTGTTTTTACTTATTCTGCCCCTTGTAGTGTGATAATGTCAAAACCCAGAGTGGGGTCAATGGAGGAGGACAGGGACAGTGCTGCAGAAGACCAGTCTAACTGTGCACAAGAAAACAAAGTTTTTGTCATAAATTCCAAACCATTTTCAATAATCCACATAATATCTTGTTGCCCTATCGCATAAATGAGTCACATCACCTTGTGACTTGCCCATGAAAATATAAAATGAGACCAGAATAATGATCACCACTCAAAACATGAATGTGTATTAAGTCAGACGTATGTTAAAGAAGGGGAACTTTTGTTTCAAATATGTCCATCTCGCCATCCTTCCGATTAATAATTGGCTACACATTGTATCAGAGTGGGTGGAGGATCACTCCCCTCTGTGCATACTGCCATATTGGCTGCTATTAACTAACTTTTATCATATTAGATATACAGCAGGTTGAGGTCCACTCCCTGCTGTCCTAGCCGGTCATTGCATTATTATTGTATTGTGAGTGCCCAGTGGGCTGAGGACTATTCCCCACTGTGTATATTATATATTGTTTTATTCAAATCTTTGTTTATTTATTATATAATTTTTGTATTTTCTATCATTTTTGTCTTATGCACCTAAACTTTAGAGATTGCATATTATGTAATAAAATTGCTGATGTACTATATTTATATTGTTTTCACTCAACTCTGAGTACACCCTTTGTTGGTAGTGTGGCGCAAGGTAGCAATCTATCTATATCATTTTCCTTACCCCCAGGAGGGTAAATTTGGGAGTTGTTTTAGAGGGAGCTCCTCCCCCCCTACCTTAGCTGCCTCTACTTATCAGGGACCCCCCATTGGGCAAATAGGCAGCGCAACTAGGTTAACTAGCGCAACTAGGTTAACTCTACCATTTTCAATAATTGGCTACAGACGCAACTAAATAAGGAGACAACAAATGTGTGACACTAGAATTTATCCAGCCACACTCACCTATACTCCAAACATCAACTCATCAAGCTGCTGTTGAACATCAGATCCCGTCACCCCAAACTTCTGAGTAAGACACAGCAAGAGAAATGGCTGAGGCAATAGCAAGGTTTCAAGACAAGCAAACAAAATTCATGGCCAGTCAAAACAGTTACATGTGCCGTATACCTAAATGAAGAACAAGAAACAACATAACAACCTTAGGAATTCATAGATTAGCTGCAGCTATGGAACAAAGAAATATTCTAATTCAATTCTATTCTATTAATACTCTAAATTATAACAGCACAAAATACAGCTGCAATAGAAGTAGGTAACAACATACTCAGAGAGCTTACCGCTCACGTGTTCACATGTCTCTCCAAATTCACAATGACCTGGTCACTGTTTAAAAACATGCTGCATTATTGTGCTACAATGACAACTGAGGCCATAATCAATTGTCAATGTTAATAAAATCCTTTTTATTGAAACATTTACGTGTGGATGTTTATTTATTTACATACCTTGAGGATAGTAACCACATGTAGATGCTTTGTCACAAATAAAGGGAAAAATTAACTTAGTGCTTAACAATCCTAAACATTAGAAACATTGTTAATATTATGTATGTATACTTACAATTAAAGTAATTTTGTATGAGACCATCCCTTTTTTACCTCTCCTCCTATGTGGCCTGTATATCTCCAGATGGAATAGGGTCCCTCGGTTGCTCACTGTCTACTGCAAGAATCTCAGGGCTAGGTTCTTGTAATGCCATATTATGCAGGAGACAGCAAGCCAGCACGATATCTGCTACCTCTGCAAGGGAGTAGAGGCAGAACCAGATTATCAATGGAGCTAATGGGACTACAGTCCCAGGCCTCTATCTTAAAATAGGTCCCCACACACAGCAGATCTCAAGTCCTCCCACTGCATAAAGATGAAAATCAGGGACTGACACTCTCCTCCAAAACATACTATTAATGTGGGACCCTCATTTGCAGCCCCAGACACACATGGCCCTCAATCCGGCTCTGAGTAGAGGGGCACACTACCAGATTTATCAAGGAACCTGAACCTGCTCTTCAGTAGTCCAAAGGTACGTTTTATCACACCTCTAGTGGCTATGGGCTGGATCCAGAACAACGTCCATCACCCATAATACGTTCATCAGATGCAGAAAATAGCTACTGCGCATGCGTAGTAACTAATTTACGTAATGTAATTTATGTAGATTACGTAACTTAGTTACTACGCATGTGCAGTAGCTATTTTCGGCATCTGACGGACGTATTATGGGTGATGGACGTTGTTCTGGATCCAGCCCTATGTGCGCTTCATTATACTGTATCTGTGCTGCCAAGGAGTGTGAGGATTCAGCAGAGGAGTCATCAGTCAGGAGTGACACCCATATTCTGAGTCCCCTGTAAACACAAACTCATATAAGAACAAAATTTAAGAACATAACCAATACATTTCAAGCATAATTTTAAAAATAAAGTTTGACATAAATGTAACACATACTTACCCAGCAGCCACCCCTCTGGCATTCTCAAATTTAGCATAAAGGGACGACTGCTTCAGAATATAGACATCATAACATGACCACGAATAACCTGCCAAAACACTAAAAATTTGCAAATTAGCCTCAATGGTCATCTGCACATTTAAGGAATGGTAATGGTGACAAATGTTATAAACATATGCCCTTTGTTTAGATGGTCTCATTGCAATATGCTCCCAAGACATTAGGAAAGCCTGAGACTCTATGGAAGGCTACCACTTTGAATCCTGGCTGGGGAAGCAGATATATGTATTCAACACTTTTTTAAGTGCTCTTAACACTTCAGAAAATTGATGAGAATAGGTTGTCTAGGAAATGCCTACCTCTCTTCCTATCACAGACTGGAAAGAGCCTGTGGCCATATTGGCTGATGATACACAATAATTTGTGCAGCCCATACACTGCATGTGACCGTGATGTTGGCAGGTCCAAATACCTCCTGATTAGGCAAGGTGTCAAGGTCCAAATGCATGCTAAACACACATACCCTGATGGGTTATGTGTAGCCTGTGCAAAACCTGAGGCTGGTAATGGTCATCCTCCTCTTCACGCCTCCATCTGCTCCATAAGATAAATATAACACTTATAGTAAAAGCAGTATGCATGAAACTGCCACAAAATACCATGATCCAGCACAAAAAACAATCAGCTGCTAGCAATTGTGAGGTCAATTTTAAAGGGAAAGTGACCCATTAATGACCAATTGGAAGTGATTTAGTCAAATGCACCTCTTACACATAGCACTTTTGATTTGTGCGACTTCATTGTAAAAACTGCGTACTCCATAACTATTTGGAAAAAACATTACTTTCAGCAATTTAATGGTGCTTTTGCCTTTAGTAAATATGGTGATTCAAAAATCAGCATTAAAATTGCTCAAAAACATTAATTTTAACAAAAAACTACGTTAGTAAATCATACATGTGACATGTATTAGGTACTGAAAAAAGTTATTGGAATGTGTTTGTTAACATTTAAACAAGGCATCAAATTTTTCATTTACAAGTTTCAGAGAAGCCAGTTGCAGCACTTTGCACCCTTGAAAAAGGAAATGTGAGAATGTGCTAATTGACCCTTAACTATTTCTAGTTATAGGTCACAAATAATTGCTAATGCAATGGTGCAAAGGTGAAACCATACTGTGTACGTGTTTATGCTAAAACATGTAGCACCTGCAGTTATGCCATTGTAATACCTAGTGAATGAGCAGAGAATACTTGACATTAAAAACAAGAGAACAGTGATGTGTTAAGAAATTCTTACAACAAAGGGCTCATGTAATGTCCCTTTCCTGTCTCGTATTTTAAAAACATATATATTTGTTTGGTTGAAATCTTACTAATGTATTTTGTTAGGTAAAATAATTGAATTGGAACATTCTACGCAAATTTAACCTCATGTCATGTTTTTGCAAAATGTGTATGTTTAGCAACCATTGTCACATATGTGACTTAAACCTTTAACATTAACCCTTGGTTAAGTTTTTTTTTAATCAAATACCTTTTAGGCAAAGAGAATAAAGAATGCGCTGAGGGTCAATATATCACACCAGAGTATTAAATAAAAGACAATTTATTCTAGACAATAAATACAAACAGATAAAATTAACCACATAAATTGCAGATATCTTACACTGTTATTCAATATATAAATAAATGTAGCTAGCATTGGTATATTGCTCCGGAGCTATTGATAAAAGTGATAGATAATCCTTAAGGATGTATGCACATAAACAGGATAAATGTGGGCTCAGGTTATAGATGGTATGAATGTATTCAGAGCGTCCAGTATAATTAGATGGTAATCCTGGATATATGGACACGTGGATGGTAAATAAACAGTTCCTTTTGGGATTCAAAGCTGACTAGCAGCTGCAATCATACACTTGAAAACATCCCTTAACAAGGTGCTAGTTCTATATTCATAAACAGTTCAGACTGAAATATCATTGCTGCAATGTGCATAAACAATGCGGAACCCCCAGTATCTCACCCTGCTACAGCGTAACCTCACAATTCCCAGGGAAGTTTGAGGAAATTCTTCCAATGCTGCTGTAAGCTGCTGTTAGCCTGGTCGTGAAAAGAGAGCGTTGAATAGATGGGTGATCGGTGGGCAGCGTGTGGACAGAGGAGAGGAGGACTTGATGGCAGAGATCGGACCCACTGAAAGCTAAATAGGATAGAGTGCGGCGTTGCAGCTGCTTGCGGCTCTCATGCACTGCCGGCTCAGGTTAGAAAGTCCTCGGTCCTCAGTGCATAAATCGTCTGATATTGGAATGAATAGATATATTTGGCACAGCAACGTGGTAGTGCAGTTTAAAATTCGGTATTTAGTATTCTGTGACGCGTTTCTTCACCAGAATGGTGATTTCATCAGAAAGAAGTGTGCTCTTGGTCTGGAGCACACCCTATTTATTTGCTTTAATTAATTCTCCAGGTGCGTGTTAACCCTTGGTTCGCTGATATATTCATATTGGGTTGTTAATTAACAAGGATACTATAGAATTTCCTTGTTCACAAATTCAATAAAGTGCTTAGGTTATATATATACTACTACTACTACTACTACTAATAATAATAATAATAATAATCATCATCATCATAGTTAAGCGGATTGAGGGAATTCTAAGGTTGAAATATACAAAATATACAAAAGTCCTGATAGGTTGTACTTTCAAAAGATTCAATACAGATTATTATCGGATTATGTCTAGTATATTAGAATAGAACAGTATCTCTTACATGTGAATTCATATATATTCCACACATAGATGTACTCCTATAAGTAAAGATGTGGGAAACCCATAAAGTGAAATAATTATATCAATAGAATATATAAAATGATACAGTAAAAAAAACCCAAAGACTTAAAAACTTATAGGACAGACAATAATTATGGCAGGAATGGTAAAAGGTTTTACTCCCCAAAATTTAGATCCAAAATCTCATTTAAACCCTCGGGATGCAGTGTACTCAGCTTGTGGATCCAAAAAGATTCACGTATACACAAGTTTTTGTACCTGTCTCCTCTTTTTGTTTTTTTCTATATGTTCTATCCCTGTCAGTCTCAAACTAGTTGGGTCGCTAGAATGGTGATGATAAAAGTGTCTGGAAACACTATGTTTCAAATTTTTATTTACTACGTTCCTATGATGTTCTAGGAAACGTAGTTTGAGATTTCTAATGGTGCGAACCACATATTGGAGCTGACAAGGACAGGTTAGAATATACACAACATATTTGGATTCACAATTTATAAAAGGTCTTATTGGGAAGCATTGTTTGGTTACAAATGAACAGAATTCACCAGCCTTGTTTATAATGTGTGCACATGTCAAACACCTGGTTTTTCCACATTTAAAACATCCCTTAAGATTTAAGAAATTGGTAGTATTCACTGTCTTATCCAATTTTAGAAATGATGAAGCTAAGTGGTCTTTTAGACTCTTGGCTTTCTTAAAGGTAACCTGTGGCTTGGGTGATAAAATAGATCTTAATAGTTGATCTAATAATAGGGTTTGATAGTTGCTTTTTATAATGTTATTTATTTTTTCTGCTGAGTGATTAAATTTGGAGGCAAACGCTAGAGATCTTCCACCAACTAAGGGTAATCGATCTTCAGTTGTGTCACCCAATTTGACACCCAAAAGTTCTTTCCTCTTTAGAGTTAGTGCTTCCTGATAAGCAGACTCTAAAAGGGTTTCTGGATAACCTTTTTCCCTAAATTTAGATGTGAGGACCCCAGCCTGTTCTATGAAAGAATCTGTATAGGAGCAGTTTCTTCGGATTGTTATTGTTAACCCAACCTTTATGATGGTTACTCGTATAACCTAAATAGTTAACAGTGTTAACTGGTTTGGTATAGGTTTTAGTGGTCAACAGATTGTCTATGATGGTCACCGTGATGTCCAGGAAGTTAATGGAGTGGGGGTCATAAGAGCACGTAAAAGTAAGATTATAATTATTGTTGTTTAATTGATCAAAAAAATGAAGAAAGGATTCTGAAGTGCCTTTCCAAATAAAAAACAGATCATCTATGTATCTGCGGTATAGGACGAGATTCGCGCCCAGGTCACCACCCGAAATGAGCTCCTCCTCCAATTTGCCCATATAGAGGTTGGCGAAACTGGGCGCAAATCTCGTCCCCATAGCAGTACCAAGTTGCTGTAAACAATAATTATCACTGAAAAGAAAATAATGTGTTAAAATAAAATGGATGGGTTGCAAAATAAATTCTTTTAAGTCTGGAGAGAGATCATTATCTCTGTGCAAATAATACTCTACTGCTCTTATTCCCCCCTCATGCGGAATATTTGAGTATATATATATATATATATATATATATATATATATATAGCCTGGACATCACAGGTGACCAGCAGATAAGGCGGATCCCATTCAATTGTATAGATACATTGTAAAAATTCCGTAGTATCCCTAAGATGGGATTTCAGTGCCTTTTCCCTATCCTGTAGATGGGTATCCACAAAATAGGACAGGTTGGAGGTCAGCGAGTTGATCCCCGATATTATGTGGCATCCCGGTGGATGGTGAGTTGATCCCCGATATTATGGGGCGTCCCGGCAACTTAAAAAACACAGCAACTTTTTAGTTTCTTATTATACACTAAAGAGAATAAATATTCCTGACCGGATATGCACTTATGTTTATGCTACTTTTTCCATGCGTATTTTAAGGTACGGTTGAACTGTGCATGCGTAGTAACTTTTTTTACGCAAGCTACGTAGGATGTAGGCACGGAAGTCCATTACGCCCGGATTTGTAAATCGGACTTAGTGACATACGTATGAAGGGGGCATGGCTTTCTTCCGTATGTGCGTAGATTAGTGAAAGTGGGTGGGGGGAGGCATTTAAATGCACTAATATGGGCGTGGTTTGTCATGTATTCATGTACAGAAGGAAAATATGCACATAACTACACACATAGATTTAAGGTTGCCCTATGGATGCGTAAGTCACCAAAAACCGTCCATGTGAGGGGAGTATCATTGGTGTTGCCTTGCCACGTATGTGCATATATTTGCTTACTTTACACACATGCATCTGTGAATACGGCCCTCTATCTCTAAGCCAAAGAGCACATGTTTTTTAAATAATACATTAAGAAAAAACATAAACACACTTTAGCAGTCAAGAAATAAGTTTATTTTTAGGTTTTTTTCACTTTAAAAAAAAAATTGTATTATAAATGAAAAAAAAAATATAATAAATAAATTGTCATATATGATCATCTCCTCACTATGATGTAGTCGAGTGCCCAATGTGTAATATTGGATAATATCTATTAAGGCAATAAAGGATGGCACCAGAGGGTGCAGCAGACAATAAGAAGTTCCTGTCAATGAAGCAAGAGAAAATAATATAAGTACATATAACAGAATAAGCTGCAAGTAAGAATACTGCAACACTTTTGCTTATACCTTTTTTTTATTATAGAAGTGTCTTTATTATCTGAGAGATGAAGACAGAGAAGCAAAGGACTATAAGATTCATGATGGAAATGATGAGTCACTCAATACAATTACCGCGCTGAAGAGATCCTGATGATTCCTCCTCTGATGACAATAAGCTCTGACTTTCAGGGGAAAAGAGATTGGAGAGGTAAGGGAAATATTCGGATGAAGAGCTGGGGGTGGAGAAAAAGAATTCATGGGAGGAGGAAGAGATGACAGAGGGAAAAGAGGAAAAAAGTCACCACCTTAGAGGAAATATGACTAGGGGAGAGTGAAATCAGGAAAGATGAAGTAGAGGAGGTGGGAGAATATGATACCACAAAGTGATGGAGAGAAAAGGCTGGTAAAGAGAGCGGGTGAGAAAAAGGAGTGGAATAGGAAGGTAGATTGGGGAATGAGGGAGAGGTGTGAACTAAAATGTAATTAATTACCTGAAAAAAAAGATACAACACACAAAAATGCACTTTATAAGCAGTTTAAGACAGGTACTTACTTGGTACTTAATTGTCTGCCTCTTCGAACTTGACAACAAAGTTCATGCAGGATTTAAGGCTGACAGCGGTATAAATCACTCCAGCGCCATTGAAGCTGGACCACGCTGCTCTCTCTCACCACAATGTGTTGAATCCTAGATTCAACCCTCAGGTACTGATATCAAATTTGATGGTTCCTGTGGTGTCCAAGGAATCATTAAGCAGGTTATGATGCGCAGATCAATGCAAGAAAATCTTTTGTCACTGGGTATTTTGTGCATATGTATAATGTACTTGTGTGTTGTTACTTTTAGCAAATGAACAACAGAAATTGTTTGGGAAGATTGCTCATTAATTATGGTCTGTTCAGGCGTCAACCCCTTGGAATAAGCTTTGTCATGTCAACATCATTTATGCAGTTTGGATTGGCTATTCACTTTTCTGTAACGTCTGCAGAGTATTGCTACACAATCTTTTAATAGCATAGGCAGGGAGTAGTACAGACAGGGATTAACCGAAGCCATGCTTCATACAGCGCGTATTTAGCTTAATCCTGTCTGTACTACTCGCTGCAATAGCCGCTGCTGCATATCTATGTAATATGCTGCTCTGACAGCTTTGCAGGTATACTTCATAGTACTAGCCCTGGCCCCCCTTTTCTGCTAGCTTTATCGGTCCCAGCAGGAGAGGTGCAGGGTGCCGATAAAGGGACATTTCCCTGGCAGAAAATCATTCAGTTTATCGGGACACCCCCTGCTGGGGATTGATAACCATCCCAGTGTATGGCTAGCTTTATACATTAGAGAGTGTGAAGCTTTTGAAGCCATGGCTGTCAAGAAGATGTTTAGGTTGACTAGTTGCATTAAAGGTAAATTTCAAGAAATAATGCTAGAGCATTAACAATATTGAACCAAATCCATGGACTCTACCTTTTCTGGGCTCCAAGTACAGAAGCAGTGGAAAAACGAAGCTGGATTACCAATGCAGCCTGAGTCATGTGCAGACAAGGTGAGTCCATGCCCATTGCATGTACTGTATGTGGTTATGACACTACCTTAAGATTTTCATGCTATTCCCACTTAAATGAGGATGGTTCACAAATATGCATAAGGAGTAAAAGGCACAAGTCAGCCCTTACTGTAAAATGTTCATAGATTCTCCTTTCCAACTAGCATACAAGCTATACACTTTCCACCCCACCAATCATTGGAAAGACCTCTACTGGAAGGATCTAGATCCATTCTGGAATTATGAAGTACACCCATGCAGTCACCTATGTGGGCATTTATCAATAACATTTGATCATTTTTGGCAATTGCTTTCACTGAGGAAAAACTGTGCTATTCCAGAAACAATTCAGTCTTCCTGGATAGCTTAATTAAGCTTTTATAGAGTTAAAGTAGAGATTTTTCCCATATCAAACAATCATATTGTAGATATAATTTATCAAGCACATTCTATGAAATGAAAACTAGATTCTTACTGACTACTATGTACAACATCTACACTTTTCCCTTTCAGAAGATTCATTAAATCAGGGCAAAAAGTAGAACTATCATTTGTGCAAGGGCATCGGGGCCATGCTGATACAAGGGCCCACAGCCGTCATCACTCCACCGCCGAAGCTCCTCACTGGGTTACCTGGGATATCATCACCAAAACATATTTATTGCATTTGGGTCCACAACTCACTAGTTCCACCTCTGCATTAAATATACCTCTTCTTCTTCAAATTAAATGATAGGGTAGAAATATCAATTTAAAAGTACAAGTTGAAGAGCAGGGCATCACTAAAGATTTTGCTGTATACTGTAATCATTTCATATATATGTATTTCAGAGCCATCACTTTACCTCTAAGCATTTTAGTTGTCTGAGCAAGTCTGGTGAAGGCTATTTAAAGTCTTAAGATTAAAAAGCTTTATATTTAACTCATTTAATTTTATTATATTTATAAGCCATTTACTGCTACCATTTCATTTTGTAAACTACTCGAGCTTAACACCATACCTAATAATGGCTGTTTATTTTATAAATCCACTCTGTTCCCTAAACTGTATCTATGCACCTTTTGCTCTGTGTTTGCAATGGTTAAGGCAGTTGGTTTTATATTAGAAAACTGGTGTTCTACCTTTCACACTATAGATATTGAATATACATTATTATAATGTTGTTCCACTTTTTATTGACCATATCTCTGCTTTACTATAACAAATGTAAGCAAATGCTTTATATGCAATTCATGCTGCTCGTGCCCAACATTATCATTTCTTGGTAAAACTAATTTTTATATGTCTTCTGTATCTTATAAATTCTTCTGAAAAGGACAGAGAAAATGTCATTTCTTACTTCTAGCTCCTTATTAACTAAATGGATCCTTAGCTACTGTGATTTAATCCCTTGGTTAAGCTCTCAATGCCAGTGTAAAATTTTCTGAATGTCATTTGTATTTTAATGCTCTGGAGCAGTATTGAATTTGTGTGAAATGAATTTGCAATTTACCTGTAGGGCCAACAAGAACTGAATATAGAGATATGTTTAGCTTTTGGTGAGGAAAAGGAACAAATGTTTATTAAATAGTAAAATAAGAAAGAAACTGATTAAAACAAGAAAATGGAATAAATGTTAAGACAGTCTATTCAATGTTAAAAGGTTTTCCCTTGTTTGTAACCAGCTGATTGGTGGTTTAAGTATCTTGCAGGGAACAGCCTCTCTGACGGTTATAGCATCATGCCAAAATTTTGCCTGCTTGTATACAACTCATTTTCTGCATGCCTATTGTATTCAGTTTTCTGATAAATCCTAGTTCAATGCAGGGTGTGATGAAACGAGGGGGACACAGAAGTCTACAGTTAACCTGCACCTCGTTTCACATAAGGACATAGGGCCTGATCCAGAGGTACGCCGATGCGCTGTGCTTACTAAAGCACAGCGTATCAGCGTTCACTTACCATGGCACTCCCCCTGTGCGGCGTATGGCCCCTTCCTTATGCCGGCTGAAGGCTACCCTAACTTCAACCGGCGTAAGGAAGGGGCCATACGCTCGCACAGGAGTGTATGGCCGTACGCTCGCACAGGAGCGTATGGCCGCTTAGCCGCCCTCCTACCCTCATTTAACTACCTCCCCCCCCCCTGCCCTACTAACCTTAATGTAGGGACGCTGAAGGACGTCCCCTCCAGCGTCCCTACGGCGCTGCTACGGACGCCCGATCCAGGATCGGGTGTTGCCGTAGCAACGCCGGGCAACATCTGCCCGGCGCATGCGCAGATCGGCTGAAAAGCCAATCTTACGCTTACGCCCGCCGTCCTAGCGACAGCGGGCGTACCTCTGGATCAGGCCCATAGTACTTTTATCCCTGGTCTACCCTGCAGATGTAAATGTGTAGTTTATAGCTTATAGCGTGTTCAGTGTTTATTGTGATTTGTGCCAGACTGTCCCAGTGGATGCAGTTGAGGTGCTGCATCTCCACCTGTCCCCCCCTCTCTCTACAGGATGCAGGTGAGGGGGCTGCATCTCCACCAGTCCCCTCCCCCTCTCTCTACAGGAAGCAGGTGAGGGGGCTGCATCTCCACCTGTTCTCCCCACCCCTCTTCCCAGTTGGGAAACTGGATTGATCTGGACTGAGGGGGTTGAGGTGAGACCTCTGCCTGTAAGGAGAGACCTGAGGAGTGCCACAAGGACTTGCCACAGACTTTACCAGCTCGCTGGCACTGTGGTATTTGGGGAGCCTGCCAAAAGCAGGGTGCTTGAGACTCAGCGCCCCACCAAGTAAGGTGGAGAGCATGAGCGGCTGGGACCCTCATGACATTGACCCGGACAGGACTCCGCAGCATTAGCCGGTGACTGTATGGACTTTATTACTGGTTAGAGACTCTCACAGGGACGGATGCTGGGACTGATGTGTTTGGGTACTTTGTTATAGATATAGTTATTGTCTTTATTACCTAGTTGCCATTGTTACTGTTTTGATGCAATAAAGGCATTATTATTATACTCTTCTGTCCTTTTAACCTGTGTAACTAAGGAACCTAAGGGCCAGGGGAAACAGGTGACTCTGTATCTGACCCCTGGTATCCTGACACAAGATTTATGATTCCCTGAGACTCCATACTTCAGGATGTTATGTACGATTACAAAGTAGCATTTTTGAAAAACAGGCAGCCAAAAATTTATTTCTTCATACTTACCCATTCATTCGAAAAAACCAACCACAAACCCGTCACACTGCAGCCCACCCACTGCACCGGATCAGAGGTGAGTGAATGGGAAGTCCTAGGGTTAAGCTGCAGGGAGGGTTAGGCTTAGGGTTAGGCTGTGGGGAAGGTAGTCTTAGTGTCAGGCTGTGGAGAAGGGAGTCTTAGGTTCAAGCTGTGGGGAAGGAAGTCTTAGGGTCAGGCTACAGGGACAATAGGGTTAGGGTAATGGAATGGGAAGGGTTAGGGAAAGGATTAGGAGAAGGGTTGGGAAATACTCACCATTCGCCACTGCCTCTTTATCCTGGGAATGAGCGATTGCTTCTGCTAAGCGAGGCAGAAGCAATATATTTAAACTGACCTTGCTTTGTTGTTCCTGTGAAAAAGTTTTACTACCAAGTCAAAGTTCTGGGGATATCCAAATACTAACGAGAACATAAATCTCTAAGTGCTTTTTGTTAGTGAAGATCTCCACTGTTCTATAATTTTATCACATATTGGTGGGAGCGGTGACGCATTTAATTTATTTTTCTATTTTTTTTACTTACTTAAACAACACAACAGTATAAATAAAAATAAATTTGCAATGTGCTTTATTTATAGAAGTTTTTATTAACATACATGCTAGGTTATTCAAAATGGCTGCTGCCTGCCTCCCCCCCCCTCGTTTTTCTGCATATAAATAGTCCTACATACACACAGTTGTCATCTGGATATACTATAGGGTAGTCCCTTATTGATGCTAGTTTTTACAAAAATAATCAAAAGGATTTACAAGTCTAGGGAATTGGGAACTAGAGAGTAATTGGAAGAACAAAGATTCTAAGCATTAGTCAAGTTCATCTTACAGTCTACAGTAAAACACATTGAAAATGAGGTGTCTCTGGTCATATCTCATAAACACCTGTCAAGGAACATAGATGCTGTCAGTTTTGAAGGGCAATCAATGAAGAAAGCAATTTCCAGCTCACAAAGTTTATGCTACAAATTCTAACATTCAAACTCCAAAAAATCAATAATAATAATTTATATTAAAGATGATATATTTAATTAAATTATGCATTATTAATGTTTATATTACTGGACCGGATCCAGACTTGAGAAGACAAGCTGACTTATGTACACGATGGAACTAGTGTTGTGCATGCATAGTGATAAAAATTCCACATTGGAATGCAGCCGCCATATGTGGCGTTCCCTGCAGAATGCATCCTCTACATGGGAAGCGGACTCACTTATCATGCGCACAAGATACATAGGTATTTAAATTATACAGTAAGGGCTTGCCCTTTGTAATGGAGACTAACGTACAGTAAATGCTAATAATTCTGGATCAGGTCCATTGACACAAAAGAGGGCGAAGAAGTACATTAAAATACATCTTTTATACTTTAATATTTATTATTGACAAAAATTCCTAATATTTACTAGTATGCGTAAAAGCTGACTATAGATAAGGTATGAAAGAAAGGAGACTTACCTTACTTCTTTAAAGCAATCATTCATTGGGGCTGATTCAGAGCTGCACTTACACCTTTTTTTAGGTGCAAGTGTAGACCTGAGCAATACCATGTTGAACTGCAAGGGGAGGCATATTTAAATTATGAAAGCAGAATTAGAATTAACAGGTGACGTTTCTTAGCTCAACTTTACTTTTGCACATGGAACTCATATACTGCATAGCTTTATGTTTAATCTATAAAATGAAGTATTTTCCCTGCATTCAAAAGTATTCAAATTAATTAGCACCCCTTACTTTACAAAATAGTTTAGCCAAGCTGTACACATGCACCTGTTTTGCCCTTATTCCCAAATTCTAAATTAGTCCCATAGTAGCTAATGCATGGAGATAATTATTGTATTTCTTACAGTTGATAATCACACAAGGTATACCAGCAAAAACATTTATATTTTTTTCACTTGTAACAGCTTCTCTCTATATAACTGCAGCGCCTCTAAAATGTACGCTCTTTGCATAAATAGGAAAAAGGAATTCTAAAATGAACTATAATTATATGTATCTATAAATAAAGACATATAGGACCAAATCCAGAATTGTGCTTAAAATCTGTAAAATCGCACGTGCTGAGTTTTTCACATGCAGAACCCTACGGTAAATCGCTGCATGCTAAAGGCACATGTACATAACGGTGAAATGTATGTAAGGGTATTGGATTGCCTTTACTGTACAATTAGACCCACCATGCAAGCAGACTCGCCCATCGCCGGAGGCAGAATTCTGCACCGGATGGATGCCATCTGATGCATAATTCCTTTGTACTGTGCATGTGCAATAGAGAATAATAGCAGCGTTTGTAAGTCTCCTATTGTTATTAATTTCAGATCTGGCCAATGGGGCCAGATTCTGATGTCCATACATTACCAGAATTTCAGGAAAATATCTGGTAATAATCATGCACTTTCCAAATGTCCACAATGGATCTCCAGATGTAAAGAGTATTACATTGTGGACTGGGTTTACCATTGCCCATGGGTCACTATCTTCTACCATGTATCATTTTCTTTTTTACGTAATCCTTCTAGTCTTTTCATAAGGGGTTCTAATCTTTCTTCCCTACTCGTTTCCACATTTTGTTCATTTGATAAGATAGTAGTGGCCAAATGGCCCGCTCGTCCCGATGGCTAAACATATCTCCTCCCGATGTCTAAACATATCTCCGTGTATACTTCCTTTTATTATGAGAAAACGTTGAACTGTGAAAAATTATTGAGAGCTTTGAAGCACAGAGAAAAACTGAATATTAGGGCTAAAACCTGAGAATCTCAAGACTTCAGAAAACGATGGTATACATACAACACTAAAGCACCTTAGTATCACTGCTGGATTGACAGGGGAGTCTGAATTCTGTCCATAGATATGATTAGTGGTTAAGGGGGTCACAGTTTATTAATCATTAGTTCAGAGCTAGAAATAAAGTGGTATGCTGGGGTATGCCATGCCATTACTTCTTCCACTGAAAAGCTATATATCTCCATTAACTTATTATTTCTATATTTTCATATCATCACTTCTAAATGTCCGTACCACCACTTCTTAATGTCCACTTCCACCACTGCATTGGTTATTAAATTTTGGAGGTTAACTATCAGCACAAGGTAGTCATGTGACACATGTATTAATTATTTAATTAGTTTATATGTGGGGGTACCAACATCTGGACAGAGGTCTTGGAATGTGAACACAAGTAGTTAGTATAATGTACATTACATGCAATCACTTTAAATGTGTACCTATGTAGGCTTCCACCCTTCTACGATTTTCTGCAAAGTTAAAGAAGACCCTGACTGTCAGAGGCCTGTCCTTTAAGTGGGAGTGATTAGGTTAAGTGGATGCCTGAAAAGTGATAGTGGATCCCTCGGTATCTTAAGATTGTGGCAGAAGAATTGTATTTCTGAATCCAGTACAATGAACTGGATCCAGAACTCTGCATTGGTTCTATTTGTACAGAGGTCTGGAAGTCCGCACAGAAGAGGGAAGTGAACTCCCATGTCACTACCCCTCACTTGTGGTAAAGTTCTGTTTCTGTGGCCATAAGTCTGCCTTAAGTTCTCCATACATATCTGTGCATAAGTGCCTAAAGTTGTCCATTCTGCTTAATTTGCATGCCTATCCCCACTCTTCATAAGGTCTAGGAAGGCAAGACAAGCCCCACCATAAGGATCTCCTCATAGACACAATTTAATTCCATCGGCAAGAAGATCCACTACTTAACATCTGGACATGCACATGCAGATATAATGTTAAGGGAGACTTGCTCAAGTTGCTTGCTTAAGTTTCTTTTCATTATTAACTCTGGATCTGGCACAGTGTCACTAACTTATATATTGAATGCTTGGCACTTGGGCTTTTTTTTGGTGATTATCAAGCAAATATCAAAACAAATGACAGTTTTAGTTGACACCTTACAAGTGTGTACTGACCGATGATACTCCAGAATCATTTGGAAAAGTCTGTAATAATTTAATTTGATTATTTGGAGCTCCTAATCTTTCAGATTAACTATGTGTGATGTCTATTTTAGGACAGTAGCAGCACTGCAAAATGGGAAGACATGGAAAACAATCCAGCAGGGGATCATTTCATTGTGTACTCTGCAATATTGGGTACATAGGACCGGATCCTAACCTTTGTGCATTATCCACATGCATGGAGGTCAGGCAGTCCACATGGAAGAGGGGAGTCACTTCTTTGTCACTCCTCTCTTGTGTGAAGTTTTAGTGACTTACGCTGCTTTAAGCCAGCCTTAAGCCACATATGCAGATCAGCTGAACTCTGATCTGCGCTTAAGTCCACCCCAACTGTAAAATTTAGATGCTCCCCCTCTATCCATCTTATGGAGTTTACGGATCTCAACAAGAGATCCAACACATGCACATGCGCATTACCAGTCTGACAGCCAAACTCCACATCTTGTGTGTAGAATTCGGCTGTTGTTAATTACAGAGGATCCGGTCCATAGTTCTTTGCTATAACAGTAACAATGTCAAATCATTACTGTTATTTCTCAGTGTATGCTCTGCTTAAGATAGTTGAATGCATAAAATCTTGGTTGCAGGATAGAAAACAAAGTTGTAGCGACCAGCAATTAATCCCTTGGGTCTTTAAAAAACCCAAAGGTTAAGTATAGTATTAATGGCACTATAAGGAAAATCACTAAGAAGTAAAGAGATCTTATTTCAAGTGATATTAAAGCAGATAGCAATGAGAAAGCAAGTAAGATGCTTGGATGCGTAGCGAGAGGAATCAGTAGCAAAAGGAAAGGAAAGTATTAATGCCACTTTATAGGTCAATGGTACAGCCTCCTCTAGAATAATTTGTATAGTTCTAGAGGCCATGGACCAGATTCACAACTACGTTGTTTTTAAGTTAAGTGCCTATTTTAAAGTGATGCGCTAATGCGCACGCATAGTAAATATTTTACGCAATCTACGTAGCGTTTCGTTACGTAGATTGCGTACATGCGGTCTTTTAAGAGCAATTTAACTTTTTTGCTTTCTGCTGGCCTATAGTTAGATATGCAGAATATTGCAGAGTAAGAGTATTGCAGCCCATTAACTATTTGGGAGCTTTGATTAGACAATTAGTTTCACTTTTGTATATACACACACACACACACACACACACACTAATATATTTTTTGTGTGCTAGGGTACTTGATCTAGCACCAGATGCATTTTAAAAAAGTTTTTATTTATAAATGTGTTTATTATGAACAATCAGCATTTTTTTTAACTGGTCAATACTCTATAGTTCTACACAGATTAGTAAGTAGTTTTTAAAAAAGTTCAACATTGACACAATTGTTTGATGTTTTTATTGTGAATTAGAGCAGCATATATAGAGTAAAGCTTTCAAAGCCATGTTGCCTCTTCCACGTCATGGGGCCGGATCCAGATTTAAGACCATCAGGTCACTTACACACGAAATGTTTGTAAGTGGCCTGATGTTACGATAGTGCATGCAAATGGGCTGTGCTACCCCTCTGCCCACTAAAGTGGGTGGAGGGAAGCATGCAAAGTGCACAAAGTGAAAGGGGGCTGATCCACACAACTGATTTAAGAGAGGCTTATGCAATATAAGCTGCCATAAAGCCCACACAAGAGAGGGGAGTGACAGGGAGCGTGCACCCCCCTCTCTCTTTTGGACGGACAGACCCCCGCATGTTTGGAATACATGCGTGGGTCTAGATCCGGACCAATGGTAAGAAAAACTTATCACAGACTGTTAAAAGACTATTTACTCATAATTTAGTTGTAATTAGGACTCCTGCTGAGCATGATGAATGGAGATGATGTCATTCATTCATACAGACACAGTGGGAGATTCTGACTGAATGCAGTCTTTTTGACTGAATGGAAAAAAAAAGAATTAAGAAATACAGGGAGCTCTAGTTTATTTCTAAAAGTCTAAAATATCTATTGCTCTGTCCCCAGCTGACAGTATTATCTATCCACCCACAGGCACTTCACTCTATCCCTCCACTGCCTTTTTGCTAGCGGGGGACAGAGTAGAGTGCCAGTTGTTCCGCTGTTAAAAGATTGCTCACCAGGGCCTAAACAGAGTCTTGTGTTCACTGGAGCCCCTAATAGTGGGACAGTCTGGACCACAGGACACTGGCAGGACACAACCTCCAGTGGAAAATTAGTATTCATACAGAAAAGTGCACAAATACAAACAGAAGAGACAGCGATGCCAGTGTTAAGTGCACCCAACAGACACACTGTGAAAAACCAACTGGGACTCACACTTACACACTAGAACATTCAACCAGAGGCAAGGAACAAGGCAAGCAAGGGAAACACATGGAACCAAAGGGTTAACCAAAAAACAAGGCACTCAAGAATCAATAGAAGGCACAAGGCAAAAGAGTGAGAGAAAGAGAGAGCACAGGCTGCAAGAAACTATAACCGGCAGCTGCAGCTGCCAGAACTATAAAGAGAAAGCTGCCCAGTCAGTCCACTTAAAAGATGGGAGTTATAGTGCAGTGGAGTCCCCTCTTCCATGCAGAATGCCAGATCTCTATGCATGTCAGGATCCAGTCCTTAGACTTTTAGGGCCATATTCAGAGAACCGTTTCCTTGAAGGTACACAAAACTCCCTCACACCGATGACACTCCACTCTCTTGGCCGTGCTGTTGGTAACTTCCACCTCCATAGACCACTTGTAACTTTCCGTAACCAGTTGCGTGCCTATGTGTCCTCCGTACGTGCTATTCATGTTAGTCATGCACACATACCTTCATTTTAATGCCTTCCCCGCCTGTTTTAATTTAAATTTTCACATGCGTATTTTTGCATTGCATATCCGGAGGTATGTACTCAAGTGCAATTCACAAGTCCATCCGTGAGGCACTTATGCATGTATAGTCTACGTATACTACATAAAAAAAGTTACTATGCATGCACAGTTGAAACGTATAAAAAAATATGTATGCTTCAACAAAGGAACATTCACAGTCAATAGTGCTAACTTCTGTTAGAAACACAATATGTAATATATACACAAATTCTGTGATTTACAGGGTATGTATACCAGTCCACAGAAAGCATCTAGCGGTGTTAAATGCAAAAAAGTCTCAGGTGTCATGCGGCGCACCACAGATCCCAGCAACAGTCTTTGTTCGTTTTTAAGCAACCGCAATATGTTTCATGCTTTTTAAAAAGAAGACAGAGCGATCCACACAGGCACCTGGCCGTATCATATGTCTCCAAAAATCATGCTGCATATAACACATCCTAGCAGTGATTTTTGTATGTTATAATCTGCCACTGTACGTTCCAAACTATTAGGTAGAAAATAGGACAGTACCTTTCCGTTGATAGTTTGAAGAGATAGAGTTTCTTGTACCTCCAATAACGTGACAGATACGCCGTGTGTCTTTCTCTCTCTACACCTGCCGGTTCTCTCCCGTATGCAAGCCTCGTTCCCGAGTATGCGTTCCACCACAGGGCAAAGAAACGGAAAAGACACAAAAGCACTAGATAGTGCAGATCAAATTTATTAAAGTGAAGATGATGTAAATTCCAAATATACTCACAATGGAGTTAAATAAAAAAGCATATATAAGTATGGGTACAGATGGCATCCAGATATGACGGACCTCCTAACTGCAGCTATGTTTTCAGCAATATCCCACAAATGAATAAAATTATTCGTCTAAGCACCACCAACGTGTTTTAACCGTGTTCACAGTCTTTCTCAAGGCTACTAAAAATCTAAAGGTGCTTGGGGACATATATAGGGGAGTAGCTTCACCCACTTCATTCTTATTGGTTAAAAAGGTATTCAATTAAAGTGCATGGAATTCATTCATAAAAATGGAAACACATAGTATCAATTCAAACAATATAAAAATGTAACAATGTACACACAATAAATAAATAATAAATATTATTAAAAAACAGATATAATAGAAATATGTGTAAAAGAAATTTATATTTAAAGGAACCACTTAGCACGCTCATCGTAGATCTGGATCAGGCCCATGTTCTCCATGGTATATATCCACCTCATTGCAGATTTTTCAAAAAAATCTGAAATGGTGGCTTCCCTCCATTTAGGGGTGACTAAATCTATACCAATAACATTCACTAGAGCTGAGCACGAGCACGCATGGATTTCTTTAAAATTAAATGAGATTGTGCTTTAAAAAACCCTTTTTTATGTTGTTAGCATGCTCTGCCCATCTGACTTTCAAAGGGCGACTAGTACGGCCCACATATTGCAGACCGCACTTACACTCCATAAGATACACCACATTTTTGCTGGAGCAAGTTATGAAATTATTGATTTTGAAAGTCTTGCCATTTCTATTAGATTTAAAAGTCGTAATTTTTGGTTGTTGAGTTCTGTGGGTACGGCACATCATGCATACCCCACACCTGAAAAAACCTTTAGATTTTATGGTACCTGGTTGTGGTACCTCAGATTTGTATAGACTTTTTGTGAGTACTGCACCCAAGTTTTGTGCTTTCTTATAAATAAATTTGGGTGATGTGGGAATAGTAGTTTTTAAAACAGGATCAGCAGTGAGAAGGTGCCAATTTTTTCGGACTACCTTTTCAATTTCTTTGAAAGCAGAATTATATTGGGTTACAAAAACCAGATTGAACATATCATCATTCTTTGTTGCACAATTTTTAATTTTGGGTTCTAGAAGTGAAGTTCTATTATATGCTGTAACTTCCCCAATAGCTTGGTCGAAACCCTTAGCAACAAACATGTCCTTCAACATCAAGGACTGTTTTGTGAACTCAGAGACCTCCATACAATTCCGTCTCAACCTAAGGAATTGTCCCTCGGGAATATTCCATATCCAATTCTGATGATGACAGCTGTTTGTATTAATATAAGAATTGGAATTGTTTGGTTTTATATAGTTTTTCACTTTTATAATGCCGTCTTCTATATATAGGGTGAGATCCCAAAAATTTACAGAGCATTAACTCTGTTTTTTTGGTTAGTATTTAAACTTATACAGAATTGATCCAAGAGGTCTTTTGGTCACTTCCAGAGAAGAATAATATCGTCAATATAACGACAGTACTCAGTGATATAGGGTCTCCATCTCAGATCATTCCAGATGAACTCCTTTTCCCATGCTGCAAGGAATATATTTGCGTAACTGGGGGCCACTTTGGCCCCCATCGCCGTCCTTGTTTTCTGCATGTAGAAATTGTCTTTAACATAAAAATAATTGTTTTCAAGAATGTAATGGAGACCTTCTATGATGAATTCATTTAGTACCACATCCCCTGGATTTAGATGTTGTCTAATACTCTCTATACCCATCGTGTGATCTATGATAGTATAGAGAAACTTAACATCTGCAGTTATGAGGTAGGTCTCCTCATCACAAATTCTGTTTTCAAATTTCCTAATAGTGGCCATGGTATCTTTTAAATAGGATTCGGTTTGGGTCCCTATAGGCTGCAGGATTGAGTCTAAATATTCCGACAATTTATATGTTACAGAATTAATCCCTGCAACAATAGGCCGTCCAGGCGGAGTAGTTTAATTTTTGTGCACCTTGGGCAATAAATATAATACAGGTATAGTGGGTGCTGTGATATTTAGGACATTAAGGACATCTTTTTCAAAACCCCAACTTAAAATGTTTTTGTATTAAAGTCTTGTATTTACTTAGAATTTTTGATGTGGGGTCAGCTCTAAGAACAGTGTATGTTGTATTATCGGAAAGCTGGCTCAATGCCTCCTTTTCATGGTCCACTACGTCCATTATAACAAGACCACCCCCCCCTTATCCGCAGGTTTTATGATAATGAAAGGGTTGTCTTGTAGACCTTTTAATGCTTTGTGTTCTGCTTTTGTGATATTTCTCCTATAAAAGCATTTCTTTTTATGTTTATGGTCAATTTTTTTAAGCTCTTTGGTGACTATTTTATTGAATGCGTCCACAAAAGAACCTTTATTAAAAGTAGGATTAAAAGTGGATTTTCCTCTAAGTTTTGTGCGTTTGTTGATGTTAATATCATCACATTGATCTGTGGTGATATTTTCTTTAGATTTTTGTATGGCAAAATGCCTCTTTATAGTGATTTTCCACACAAATTTTTGCAGATCCACATATGTGTTAAATTGATTAATCTTTTTTTGTGGGGCAAACTTTTATACGCAGTTAACATAGAAGATACGCACGGAAGTGGCTAACGGACGGACTTATGAATCGGACGTGGAAAAGTCTGCACGGAACTAATGCAGAAATATACGCATGGAGGGATTTGCATAGAAATGGGTGGGGAGAGGCATTTAAATGAAGGAAAGTGGGTGCGATTACAAAGATAAGCACGTACGGAGGACACATACACACGGAAATTGATGCGGATAGTTAGGGCTAGTCTATGGTGGCGGAAGTCTCTGTAAGGTCGTATTTACAAGGGGAGTGACTGGGGTTTTGGTGGGTGTAACTTGCTCTGTACATGCATATATGTGCGAGCCAATTGCCAGATGGATCTCTGAATAATGTCCTTAGTTCTCATTGTATTTCTTTTTTTTTTCCAAATTCAGAGACTACTTTTAGCCAGAATATCCCACTGCATCTGTATGAATGGATTATGTCAGCTCTATTCATTGTGCTCAGCAGGAGTCCAGATTACTGAGTAACAGTTTCTTATTTTTCCTCTTGCCTTTCTGCAGAAGGTGTTCTGAGTTTTCCCTATTTTAGAGAAAGGAATATCTAGACACTACTGTCTTGCTTTTCCATATATTACAATGTCCATTTAAACCCCTTCCTCCTTATAAACAGCCTCTTTTGGGGGTCTTATAAAGTTAATGTAATTCTCAAAAATATGTACATTCTTCTATCTTTCTGTCTGTGTTTTTGTCTGTCTATCTACTCTAACAGTGGCCTAGTCGATCTACTGTAGATTGCACATATAGTTCATACAAGCCCTACCCACACATTTTTAGACCACATCCTGACATTTAATTAACAACTGCAAGAGGAATATGCACTACACTACTAAAGCAGTGCAAATAATTGTTCTATTGCTGTTTTATAGATAGATAGATAGATAGATAGATAGATAGATAGATAGATAGATAGATAGATAGAGATAGATAGATAGATAGATAGATAGATAGATAGATAGATATGTAAGTAGATAGATATGTAGATAGATAGATAGATAGATAGATAGATAGATAAATAGATAGATAGATAGATAGATAGACAGACAGATAGATAGATAGATAGATAGATCTATATTCATTGAAAATCATTGATTTATGAAGAATAAATCTGTGTTTTTAAATAAAAAAAAATGTTTTCTGTGTCTGTCTTTGTGATCCCACACACAAATATTGAGCTATCTTAAAACCATGATTGTGGCATTATCTAATATGTTCTGTAGCTAAAATTTATAATACATTTTGTTTACATAATAATATGGTCTGTCATGTATTTTATTCTGGATATTATTATTTGCTAAGCATATTAATTTGTTAATTAACATTTCGCTGGTTTATTTTATATATTGTTCATGACACATGTTGTTTAAAATGCTCAAATATTAATATGTAAATTCTAATTTAAATAAGCATTATTTATACAATTAAACATTATTAAGGCCTTGCACATGAAATAATTTTACTTGCAGTACTATTTTAGAAGTAACACTTCCTATTTGTTCCTTTTCCTTATCCTCTTCCACCTTAACGATTTTGTTGTACTGATGAAGCTGCCAGACTAGTCGTTGTGGGTGTTTGAACAAGCCCAATATTATCTTCTCATTCTCACTTCTTAACAGAAATAAGAGCATGTCTTATCTCCCTGGTAATTATCCATGTGGGAGTTGGAACCAATAAGACTCTGCCTTACCTAGATCTTAACCCTACAGAGCTCTTCCTTTTGTGAGCTGTAAACTTTATCAGATTGTCACCAGACATCTTGTCGAAGGAGAGATTTATTTACTTTTCTGAGAAGTGAGTTTTACCACAGCTAATTCATATTACAGAATACACTTAAGAGCACAAGTGCAGTGATAGATATCTTAATACAGCTTTGGGGCTACATGACAGAACTAGTAAATAATTGAAATATTCATGAGCCAGTGCAGAACAGTTAATTTACAGAACATTTGTATCCATGTTGTTCAATGAGAATCAGCATTCATTTTGTAGATCAAGAACACATATATACAATAACAAAATTTAGCTTTGTCATTTTTTTACTCACAAAAATGAAAAACAAAAAAAACATCAACCAGGATCATTTGAAAGTAAATATTACTATTACTAATACTAATAAGTATAGTTATGCTATTCATGTAGTGTTTCGTTACGTTACCGCAGCACTTAGAAATAGGCACGTAACTTACAAACAATGTAGTTGTGAATCGGGTGCTGGATGTTTAACTGAGCATCTTTTTGAAAAATGTTCTATTATTTCATGTCCACAAGAAAGACTCTGGTGTTATTGTTGTTTTTTTAACTTTAAGGTGGGCAGGGGGAACATTAAAATTTTACAGTAGCAGTGGTTTTAAGCAATTCAGTGTAGATAACCAGTCGTATAGACTGCTGATCAGCACAGGAGACTTAAGGCATAACTGCTGCCAAATCCACACAAGAGAGGGAAGTAACAGGGAAGTTCACTTCTTCTGTGCAGACTACCATACCTCTTGTATTTAGGCAGCATCACATTCAATAGATTGTAAACAGTAAAAAATATAAAGATGTCTTAGACGTGACATAAAAATAATGCACAGTACATGGTACAGGTAAATTTTGACCAACATTGTGGAGTCCTGTTGATTGAGCTTATGAAATTTAGCTTTGAAGACCAGATAGCACCATAGAAGAATTAAGTAGATGCATGCTTGGCACGCCCTGGATATCTGAACTTTATTCCCCCATCACACCTGAGCTGCTGTACTGCCAGATGAAGAACTGGAAGAAAAATTGGCTAAAAATGGAACACATCCATCACAGATTTTTCATATGGAGATATACTGTATTCTTTTAAATTCTCTTTAGCAATCATCATGGTTTGCAACTATCAAGGAGTACAAAATACTTTACCAAGTTTCACTGATTAATCGGAATCTTTGCAGATGACTACTGCCCAAAATGGAACTCAGCAGCTGCAGATATATACCACTGTTTGTGGCAGTGCCCAGCTATCAGAGCATTCTGGACTGATTTGGTATCATATGGAAGTACAAAAAAGACAATTACTGTACCGCACAGCTCAATATCTCACACAGGACATAATAATTACTCCCTACATTAGGAGGTGCACCTTAAAGTTTTGAAAAAATTCAGAATAAAGTGATCCCGTGTCAACACACAGACATGACAACTCAACAGCAAAACTCTTAGAAAGGGCATTAAATGTCCAAAAAATGTTAATATTTAAAACTTTGTAAATTAATTAGACAGATTTATCAGAATACAAATATTATTTAATTTAACAAATCAAATTACAGATATTATTGAGTGTAATAAAGTACTATTATGTACACATAAGTAGGGCAAAATATAAAAAGTTGTATATAACAATCAGTAAAAACTGTGAAGCAAGACAGGAATGACAAGTAAATACTTGAAATTAAACACTGCAACCCATGAAGGAGGCTAGCTCTATCCCTAAACCAACGCCCCCCATAGCGGCCTCACGGCCAGCACTTCGCCTGTTCCTAGGCAGTATACTTGCCCTACAAGTTCCCCTGAAGGTATGGGTCTGACATGCAGCAAAAAACATTCAAAACATTAATGTCTTGCGGTCACCGCCTCCAGTGCACATGGAGGCAGGAGAAGAGTCCGACGCGCGCGTTTTGCCTGAGCTTCGTCGTAGGAGGCTGTGGATCAGGTAAGTAATGCCCGTATATTTATCCCACCGGCTACCAATCAAAAAGGACCGCAGGAGCTCAATCAAGGCAAAACCTGAACCACAAAAAATTACAAAAAAAGAAAAACAAAACATGTTAATTTTGTTTCAAATTATCAAGAATGATTATATTGTACTTGGATCATAAATGGAGAGACCTAGGTTACTGGAAATAAACACTAAAAGCAAATGTGACGGACATCAAATGAACGGCAGGAATAAATTATTTAGACAACACTGTGTCTTGTGTCATTTTACAACAGCAATATTAAATACGTACATGCAGACAAATATCAAGATTATAATGATATTATAAATTACTTTATCACATCAAATGTCTATAATACAACATGAGATCTATGACCAATATGAAGGCACTATAATAAAACATCGGACATCAATTGGCTAATTTAAAGGGACCAAGAACACAACATGAACATACTAAGGTAAATAACCTGATATAACAGCAATATGTATATCGCTAATTCAATGAACTAAAACACACAAAAAAAAGGGTTTATATAGTTCATTTAATCAATCTACATGATCATAACCTAAAACTGAAATAGTAGTGGTGTAATAGCTATCCATAATAATGCTAATCCTAAGAATTTCTTACCTCTTATCATAAACTGATAGGAGATGCGAAGACCTGCAATATTATCACTTCTGCAGATTTTGATTTCTTAAACGTCAACCATCCCAGAGTGGCTACATTGTATTTAATTCCCAAAATTCATAAAAATCCCACTAGACCACCAGGAAGGCCTATTGTTTCTGGGAATAATTCATTGACGGAGCAAGCCAGTAAATATGTTATATATATTACCGTCGTATCTACGTGATATGGCCGATTTACTGTTACGGTTGGAGGGGGTCCAAGTACCACCATCAACCTGGTTTGTAACTCTGGACGTAGAGTCACTCTACACCTCTATAAATCACATTCAAGGTGTAGATGCAGTGGCTTCGTTTTTACAGTCCAAAAATAATCCAGATCATAATGCCTTCCTTCTTAGACTATTAAAATTTGTGTTGACACACAACTTTTTTACTTTTGATGATAAATTTTACCTCCAAATTCGTGGAACGGCGATGGGGACATCTTGTGCCCCATCGTACGCCAGTTTACATTTGGGACAGTGGGAGCGGGATGTCGTCTTTGGCGATCCAGTCGAGCAATATGCACTGCATCTGCTCGTCTGGATGCGCTATATAGACGACATCCTGCTCCTATGGCAGGGTATTGAACAAGCCCTGGATGAATTTGTTGGTTTTCTTAATGACAATACTTTGAATTTAAAATTGACGATGCATATGAGCCTTACTAAGGTTGACTATTTGGATGTGTCAATCGTTGTAGACGAACATCAATATATTCAAACAAAATCGTATAGGAAGTCCACTGCTACGAATAGCACGTTACATTATAAAAGTTTCCATCCACGTAAGGAATAATATTCTTAAGGGCGAATATCTTCGCCTACGAAGAAACTGTTCATCAACAAAAGACTTCATATCCCAAGCTAAATTACTGCAAAAACGTATAATTGCACGCTAATATCAACCCGGGCTCCTACGTAAGGCCTATCGCCATGCTTTAAGCACTCCAAAGGATTTATTAATTGTCTCTAAACCAATTACTGTTCCAAAGAAACAAATTCGATTTATTGGAACCTATTGTCAACAAGTATTGTTAAAATCTTGAATAAACATTTGCCAGTTCTAACTAGCAATCCTATATACAGTGAAGCTTTGGGGTCCTATATTCCCATGTGCTGGCGTAGGGCCACTAATTTAAAAGACACATTAGTGTCAAGTAATTTTTCAAAGATTAAACAAACAACGATTGGTAAATCTATTCAGGGTTTATACCCCTGTAATTCATGTAAGGGATGTGATCATATGATTAAAACTCAATCTTACACTGACAGGTACAATGTCACCCATGTAATTCGGAAATTTTTTAATTGTAATTCTCAGAATGTAATCTATGTCTTGGTTTGTCCATGCAATATGCGATATGTGGGTAAGACCACTCGCAAGTTTAAAGTGAGACTGTTGGAACATATTGGTAGCATACGTAACAGTCTTAGAGATAAACAAAATTTGAAACAACTAACTCCAATTGCCAGACATTTCTTACAATACCATAATTCAGATCCATCGGGCTTACTGGCATTTGTTATTGAGAGAAGTAAATTAGACATCAGAGGGGGTGACCTTGACACAAGATTATTGCAGAGAGAAACAAATTGGATTTTTTTACTGAATTCCATACATCCCCATGGCCTAAATGAAGCTCTTAATTTCACATCCTATTTATAAGTAGGCAATTACTGTTTATCCATTTGGCAAGTCTATGTGTTATAGCAGATTATTTTCAAATTATTCTCATAGTTGTATCAGTTGATCATCATGTTATGATGACCTTACGGTCAGTCAGTAGTATTGAAGATGTACAGGTGGATAATCGGGAGTAATCCCTTATTATTGCTCTATAAAAGGATTAACAACATTTGATTCAGCTATTGTAGAATTACCTCATTAAATAATATGTATGGACCCCTTTTTATTGCAGATGGATTCCAATCTATCTTAAGGAATTTATTTTATCAAATTCTAGCTGGTAAGCAGTATGTGTTATTTAATTGAACTATGATATTGATGAGCTTCTTGGGTATTATTGAATTCCTAGTTTGTATATAAAAATATTTGGGTACTGATTACATTTTGATAAGGATATCTTTTGTATGCTCATAAACAATAGTGGCAGTCTTATGACAATGTCTGGGGTATGCTTATTCCTGTTATGAAATAAGGCATATATATTTTTGATTAATGAAAACCCATTTGTTGATACCGGCAGTGATATGCATGAATATACGTGCATGCTTATGACATCCTATTTTTTCCTTATTAGTCATGAAAATATGGGACACGTGACTTATGTCTTTCTACAATTAATTATTTTCCGATTTTTTTGCATTGGACATGTGCCGTTAGAATTGATGATAGTGTGTACATATTATAGATAATAATTCTGTAAATTTTCAGCATCTAATGTCTAATCATCACGATTTAAGAAAATGAAGTGCATATCACCGTGCAGTAATTTTAGAATTCGTAGTCTTTAGTTTTAGAATATCTGTTATAATAGCAACCAGTAATAGATATAAGAAAAATTGATACAATGTTGTTTAATAACCTCTGGAAGTTATCTTTGGGATCATGTACATTGTACTTTATTGACATTATTATTATATTTACGTAATACATAATATATGCTAAGTTAGCAACCATCCAGGGTTTAATATATTATATTTCTATCAGACATTGAGGATGAATGAATTGACTATAGTGATGATTTATTATGGATAGCTATTACACCACTACTATTTCAATTTTAGGTTATGATCATGTAGATTGATTAAATAAACTATATAAATCCTTTTTTTTGTGTGTGTTTTAGTTCATTGAATTAGCGATATACATATTGCTGTTATATCAGGTTATTTACCTTAGTATGTTCATGTTGTGTTCTTGGTCCCTTTAAATTAACCAATTGATGTCCGATGTTTTATTATAGCGCCTTCATATTGGTCATAGATCTCATGTTGTATTATAGACAATTGATGCGATAAAGTAATTGATAATACCATTATAATCTTGATATTTGTCTGCATGTACGTATTTAATATTGCTGTTGTTAAATGACACAAGACATAGTGTTGTCTAAATAATTTATTCCTGCCGTTCATTTGATGTCCGTCACAGTTGAACTGTCATTAGCGCCGGGATGTCATTAGTTTTGATGTGCCCACATGGTTTCTAAAGACACACATACTTCTGAATAGCACTTTTTTGCCACAACTCTGAATCTGGTCCTTTGTATGTGTGTGTGTGTGTTGTGTATTTCACTATTTAAGGTCCTTATTTTTGCACTCTAGTGATACCAGTCACTAATTTAAAGAGGTTGCAATCTTCGTCTAGAAAGTCTGGCTTCCGAAAAAGGGATATTCGAAAGTTACTTTTCCAATGTACCTTTTTCTGATACTTAGACTCTTTGAAAAAAAAAATTATGAATGGGTGAGTATGCTGTTCGGCATACTCACCCATTCACTTTCGGAAAGAAGAGATCACTCCGCCGCACCTCCGCTGCCGCTTTCCAGACCGAGGGGACAGATGAGTCAACTCTTTCTGCGGGGTTAGGGTCAGACTGTAGGGGAGGGAGGGTTAGGGTCAGGCTGCAGGGTAGGGTGGCTTAGGCTAAGGCTGCAAGGGAAAAGGGTTAGGGTCAGGCTGCAGGGGAGGGAGGGTTAGGGTCAGGCTGCCAGGAAGAAGGGTTAGGGTAGTAAGAGGGGAGGGTTAGTGTAGTGAGAGGTGAGGGTTAGGGTAAGAATTGGGGGAAGTAGTGGGGGACTTTTTTGACACTTTTCGGAGCACTGAAAGCTTGGTGCTCCGTGGATCAATTGCAATGCCTCTTTGAGACATATGCAATCGAAATCCAAGCCAGTTCGCAACTTGCTGGGGAGGAATGGCCGATTCGAAAATCGGCCATTCGGACCAGAGCCCCACACCCATTTTAAAGATCTCTATTAATATGTTTGAAGCATTGAAGAATAGAGGACTGCATTAAAGCCTAAGAAGCTGATGTTTCTTAAGAACGATCTTTTAAGAAATGACCTACTACACATGCGTAGTAGGTAATTTACACAATCTATGTTCAATTTAGATATACACTTTATACTGCACTTTGAAATTTAAGAAGGAAGAGGCATGCCACGGCAGTCTTTATCCTTTTTTAAGAAGAGTGTGTGGGGTAAGGAATTTAATGTGAATATGTTCTGAGTATCTTCATTTTATAACATTGTATAAAGTATTTGAGGTTGCATGTATCAATAAATTACAACTGATAGTTTTTATTTCATGTTCAGGCAGCAAAAGTGCATTTATTGTTAAACCAATTTCCAGAAATAAATGAAGTTAAATGAGTTAAATGTCATATAGATAAATCCTTTTGCCAACACCAGAGGACATGGATTGACATGATGAGAAAGCGACTACATGCAGTTTGTAATATTATATTAGTGGTTAAGCAGCAAGCACAAAGTTATATTTTAATATTAGCTGTGATGTTATGTATCAGTTTGTTTTCTGAAATAAACTTGGGATTTATTAGTGTGTAGTGGCTTTGAAAGAAATGTACTAATAATACTGCATGACACATAGTCTATTACTATCATTGTAATATGAGAATAGGGTTATACATTTTTTATTAGTTGGTGGTGGAGATGGAGTAAGTACAAGTAGCCAGGAAAGCAGTTATACCAAGTACAATACTGGAAACAAGAGGAACATACAGATAAAAAAGAATCATATATAAATATTTCACTGGTTATGGGGGGGGGGGTGCACTTTACACTATAGATTTCCTGTGCTTGGAGGAGAGGTTGCTTTTTTAAACTTATAAATTAATCTATTTCAATTTTATCAACTACATACTTTGCAGAGTAATAGTAGTTTGAGGTACTATATATTCTATATATACGTTATAAAATATATCACCATGACCAGGAAATAGGAAATAAGGAGAAAGAGTAAAAGTATACAAGCAACAACATGAAAAGATTGTAAAAAAAACAAAACCTTATAAACTAACTGCAAGCATTACTGCTAAGAAATCAAGATATACCATTATCATATCTTATGGTTCATTATAGTATCATTGGTATTATTGTTATCACAACCTGCATACAACATTTGACCATAATAAAGAAGAAGGACCGGATTCAGAGTTTTAGTGGATCCGCTAAAACCAGGGTTGCCGACTTTTAAAAGATTCCCTCCCGGGAGATCCCGGATGGAAGCCATACATGCATGAAGGTGTTGGGGCTTAACGTTGTGATTTATGTAAATCACATCATTAAGCCATTCCCCTTGACTATTAGTTACCCCTTTTAGAGTTTAGTAGGGATGGGGGCGGGGCTTGATGACGCAATTTACATCATCAAGTCCCTCCTTGTCCCTAGCAACACTAGGATACTAATGTTTCCAGGCAGGGAGGCAGGACGTGATTTCAATAAAACCACAAGCCTCAAGTCACTTCTGGGAGATTTGTAGGGTCTCCCGGGATACTGGGAGAACTGCTCGAATTTCGGGAGTCTCCCGGACATTCCAGCAATCCTGGCTAAAACGTGCTATGCAGAGGTGTGTGTTTCTTTAGAATTGCCCGTAACAAAAAAAAACACAGTCTGAGCCGTAATTGATCCGACCGCTGTTAACCCTATCCTTTTTTTTTTGTTGTATTTTTTTTATATTATTATTATTATTATTATTATTATTATTATTTTCTAAATTAATAATTTTTTTAAGCTCCCCCTACTGCTATAACTAAAATAAATAAATAATATGGGCCCAAAAGGGCATGCTGATGCTTATAGAACTACAAGCACCAGCATACCCATGGATGCCAGGGCATGCTGGCGCTTAGAGAACCATAAGCGCAAGAATGCCCTGGGGGTCTTGGCAAAAAAAAACTCTTATAGCAAGTCACAACATATGTCAGCGCTAATTACTGTTCTACTGTCATTGGGGCATATTAATAACCTTGCCCAGCGTTGGAATTCATGTTTTACATGCTTACTGTTTTATCTTTTTACAAACTAATGGACTTTTTTTGACAGTTCGGTGAGCTTCTCCTTACGCTTACACCATCCATGGGGGGATGTAAGCATAAGGCTGTTGAGCAGCAGACACCCTGCACGGAATATTAAAATGAGAAAAACACCCATTTTCTCATTTAAATATCATGGAACTCTGAAAAAAAGACGTAAGAGCAGCTCTAAATCTGGGCCAGTGACTTCAAAAGTTTGAAAATGTTATTGGAGATAAGGGGATTTTGGTATTCCATTGTTGCTATATATGGCTGGTATTTGTAGACATAACCTTACAATTTAAGCAAGCCTGATTGTTCAGTGATTATCACTTAAGTCTGTGTAAGATGGGAGGTGGGACATCAGTACGTTGTAATGGGTGAATAAAGAAGTATCTACTTACAACCTGGTTCCAGTGTAGTTGGTCTGCATAAACCTAAACAAAACATGTTGTCAATGACTATAAATGCTTAGAGTGTGCAGGGATCAGGGTCACCGTCACCAACTGTGGGGCCCGGGACCCAGACGTGATGCCCCATACCTTAGGTGACTTCATTGGTGACGTCACATAGGGCCGGGCCTGACCGACGCACTTTATCAGCAGGCCGCTGCACAGGGAAGAAATTCCATGCGCATCGGCCGACTGTTGAATAGCACTGAGAAGCAAGTATAAGCAGTAGGATACTGCCGATACCTGCTGCTACAGAGGTAGGTAAGGATCGGTAGGTTATCAGGTCCGGGCCCGGGACAATAGTCCCGGCTGTCCACCCCTGATGTTGGCCCTGGCAGGGATCATGCAGAACTCGTTTAACCTGTAAATCGTAAAAAGTAGCACAAGTCTAATGTGAAAAACATGCTTTCTGTGATCTAATCTCATCATTGTGTACATCATGGATAAGTTATCACCTCAAAGCAGCATGGTAATCTCTCAGAGAACCAGAAAAGATTTCAACAAAGATTTTATATACGACGTATACCTCACTCATTTGTGAACAGAAGAAAACAGGTAGTGACAGAATTAAAATCACTCAGCAGAATAGTGAATTTAAAGGACTCACTGATAAGCGATGGCATTGTTTGTGGAATACCAGATAATGGGCTCAGAGAGAGATTTCTTAGAGGGGAAGAATTTGCACTGAACAAAGCAGTGAATATTTGTAGAGCTGCAGAAGCTATTACATTTCAAGCACAAAAACAGCAAAAAGAAAGGGATGGCACTATACACATGGAAAAATAGAAATAGCCAAATGTCAAAACACCATTGTCTAAAATAAAACAGCACAAAATACAATCTTGTAAGAAAATGTTTCAGATGTGGAAGCAGCTACAGTCAAAGGAATAGATCAGTATATGGTAAATCTTGCATGAAATGTGGTAAGAAAAAACCACATTGATAAATGCTATCAAACAAAACAAAATGCATATAAGGTGCATACTGTAAAAAGGAAGAGGTTTAAGAATCTTTAACTGTTAATGTGATTGTTATTATAACTTGATAATGCACAAGTGAATCTAATATCTACACAAGATGTAGTGTTGCTGGGGAATTTTCTTTCCTTTGTTTCTGTTGCTAGAAGATTACCCCTGCCTTTTCTGCACCTATTTGCATTAACCTATAAATTGATCAGAACAACTTCCATTTTGTGTAATCTACACAAAATGAAAGATTTTGAGCCGGATCCTCAACTACATCCGTCTTTCACATTCGGCCGTAAATTGCTGATAGGTAGTTACTACGCATGCATAGTAACTAATTTACATAAGCTACGTATCGTTTTGATACGTAGATTGTTGTGTTAAAGACTGCATTTAGGCGATCTACGTAACAAAAGGATATGTAGCTTACGTAAATTAGTTGCTACGCATGCACAGTAGCTACCTATGGGCAATTTACGGATGTATTGTTACGGTACCAGGGGACGTGGTACCGCTGGGATCCTTGATGACTTGATGTGGCAGAGCGGAATTTGAACAAGATGGACGCGGCAACCAGGGCGCGGAGTCTAACGGGAATCTGGTTTTCACTAAAGCCCCTAATAGTGGGCATAGTCTGATCTGCATAAAAACCTGCAGGTCACGACCCCTGGAGCAATGCCCGGGAAAAGAAGGATGAACCAAAGTAGGAAACTGGAGAGCTCGGAGCAAGATGGAGTAGGTAGCGGGTAAAAGACTGGGTCAGAAGAGACTGACCAGTGACAAACGACGAGGAAAGACTAACAGAGACCATGGATGAGAAGGGGATGACGGGACTGACAAAACGGACAAACTAACAAGGGCTTGCTCACACACACACACACAAACCAGTGGGGACCCCGAGGGGTCAACAATGACAAGCGCTTAGGAAAGGCAGGATAACCACAGAGAGGAGTAAAGGTGGGAGAGTGAGGTAATGACACACTGAGAGGAGGCAGGCAAGGTACTGGGCAGGACTAAAAGGGCACTCAGGAATGCAAGAAAAGCACAAAAGCAGAGAGAGAGATATGGGCAGGCACAGATACTGAGGGAACAGATTCTATAACGTGCACTTGCCATGCGGCAGTGCTGAACTGAAATAGAGGCTGCTAGCCTCTGATAGGCTAGCAGCAGACCAGCCTCCAACGGGGACGTCCCCCAGCTATGGGAGAGCACCTAATAGACAAATAGAGAAGAGATCCACGGACAAGAGGACCGGGAGGGGTGAGTAGCCATGCTGCATGTAACAATACCTCCCCCTTGACGAGTGAATAAGATACCCCTAGGAGCAGGTTTATCAGGAAAGTTGAGATGAAATTCTCTGACCAGCTTGCTGGCATGAAGGTGTCATGCCGGAATCCACTGACGCTCCTCAGGTCCATAACCTTTCCAATGGACTAATTAGTGGTTTTGACCTTGGACTCTTTTGGAATTAAGAATGGCTTCAATGACAAATTCTTCCTGTCCGTCAATAATGAGAGGAGGTGGTTTAGATACAGGACTAGACTTGAATCTTCTGGAGTTTTGGAAAGGTTTGAGTAGAGAGACATGAAAAGTATTAGGAATCTTCATGTTCATGATCCAACCTCACGGACACTGTATTGACTCGCTTAATTATGGAAAAAGGGCCGATAAAACGGGGGCCCAGCTTTTGCAGGGTTGTAGGAGACGAATGTTCTTCGTGGATAACCAGAATTTGTCACCCACCTTGAAGGAATGGTTCGTCCTATGAAAATCCGATCTGGCCTTAGAAGAAATAGACCCCTGCTGTAGGGAATGCATTACCCTGGTCCAGATAGATTCAATAGGCCGTATTCAGAGCTCCGGCCGCAATGCAATTGAGGCCGGAGTTTTGAGAAATGTGAAACTGCAGATGCGCAGTAATTTTGTAACGTAATCTACGTTACTTCTTGCAACGTAGATTGCGTATACGCGGTCTTAAAATCCAGTCCTAACTGAAGATGAGAAAGAAGTGTTAAGTAGAGGATTGAAGTTTGCTCCCTCAAAGAAAGGGAACACCTTTGATGTCTTCGTGGATGTACAAAAATTCATCCATAAATTAACATTGAAAAGGTTCTTCAAAGAAAAGAAGATCAATGAAATGTATGAAGAAGGAACCAAGGGCTACTTCACTGAAGCATTTGAGAAGATTGTAAAAAAAGAAATGAAAATATTGATGGACAGAAAATTAAATGGAACAACTTCAATAAAAATGAAAGAGAAGCCCTTATCCCCCCAAGAATAATGAAAAAATAGTGATTAAGCCCTCTGATAAAGAAGGAGGGATAGTGGTAATGGATAAAGAGAAATATAATTGGGAATGTCTGAGACTCCTAGGAGATAATAATACTTATTGAAAACTGAAATCTAATCCTATAGAAAAGATCAAGAAACAGCCGGAGGAACTAATCAATGGATTCCACCAACAAGAAACCATCAAAGAAAAGGAATTCCTTCTAATTAAGAATCCACAAATCCTGGTGTTTTATGTACTACCCAAAATTCACAAGGTTATTAACAGCCTCCCTGGGAGACCTATAATCCAAGGTTTCAACTCCCTTACATCAAATTTATCTCAAATGATTCACTATTACAACCATTCATGAAGAATATAAAGTTATATCTTAAAGATACAGGAGATACTCCTAAAAAGACTCAGAAAATGTATTAAAATAGGGACTGTAATATAGTAACCACCAATGTTCCGACTTACATTAGGATTAGAAGTGGTAAAATGGATCCTAGAATATCCAGCAATGAAAGAATATCAAATGAAGTTAATCTGTGAAGGAATAAAATATTCTGAACAATTATTTTTGGTTTTTGAATGAATTTTATATCTAGAAAGAGGGCATAGCAATGGGGACCAAAATTGCCCCCTACTATGCTAACATCTTTATGGTGTGGTGGGAGGAACAATCTGTATATAACTGCCCCCTCGCCAAGAAACTTATAAAGGCATATCAACAATATATAGATGATATTTATCATATTTATCTGGGAAGAGGACAATAACACATTAGAAGAGTTTTGTGAACATCTCAATGAAAACAATATGAATATTAAACTTAGCTTCAGTACAAATAAGAAAGAAGTTGAGTTTTTAGATTTGAAAATCAAGGGAGAGACCTTTATCCACAAAAAGTAACCTATACACACAAACTTGTTCTTTCCTAGGGGGAGTGAACATCATCTTAGGTGGCTGAAATCAGTACTCCTGAGTCACTTCACCAGGATCAGAAGAAACTGCTCATAAAATGAGTCTTTCCTGGAACAAAGTAAAGATCTTAAAGAACAGTTTCTTAAAAAGGGGTACAAGGAGGAGGAACTTAACAAGCCCTTCAAAAAAGGTAAAAGGAAACTAAAGAAAGTAACTCCTTAAAGAGAAGATATAGGAGAAGAAGAAAGACTGTGATCAAGGTGTTAGGTTTATAACCCAATTCACCCAGAGTTATAAAATAATTGAAGATATCATCCAAAGAAATTGGAAACTTCTCCTACAAGATCTGTACCTCAAAGAAGTTCTGGCAAAACAACCTTCCGTTGTCTATAGAAGGTGGTTAAAAGTGTAACTGACCTCCCAAAGTCCACAAGTAACATCAAAAGTAAAGGTTTTTACAGATGCAGTACTTGCATCATGTGTCAAAGTGTTAGGAACAAAGAAAATAAGGTTAATACATTTACAGTGAGCTATACGGGCAAAGAAATAAAATAATAAACAAATTTATAACATGAAAACAAGAAAATGTGTGTATATCTCATGCAATATATTTGGCCTTTTCAATATATTTGCAGGACTACTAGAAAGCTTAAAAAAAAAAACAGATGGCAAGGGCATCTTAGAAATGTGAAAAAAGGTGTCTTGACACATCCCCTGTCACTTCACTTTGAAGAAAAGGACAATTGTGACATCAGCCACATCAAATGAATCATCAGCATCAAGAAAGTTGATCAGAATTGGGGATGCAATGATGCAATTGAATCATTAGTGAAAAAAGAGATGGTAAATATTTTCAATATATGGATTCAATGTATTATCATTTAATTGTAATACATTGAATCCAGCAGGGCTAAATGCTTCCTTCAAATTAAAGTGTTTTTTAGAATAATTCCCGGAATCGTTTGGATTTAAGGACTGAATTACATACGTTTTTTTTTTAACATCCTCATACGTTCCTAAATTAGCATCCATTTCCTCTACATTTTAGGTATATTTATTCACTTTTTAATATGAGTTTTTATGGAACACAACTCTAAAAACCAGAATACTTATGGATACTTAAAAATGACTTATGTAAAGCACTGGTACCCAGAAATTCCCCCTTTTTCACATTCAGAATTCCAACTTATTTTTTTATCATATCCCATTATATCACATTTTCTGTTTATTTAATATAATATCTATGAAGGGTGTTTATGATATTGGTTGTTTATATTTTAGTTCACACATTCATCTTTTAATAATATGGATGCACAATATTGCAATTAGAGTTTTTATGGTTACACAACAACAACCCAGAAATCTTCCTTTTTTATGTTTATTATAATGTATCTCTTATTGTTCCTTTTATTAAATATAATACAGTGCATCCGGAAAGTATCCACGGTGCTTCACTTTTTCCACATTTTTTTATGTTACAGCCTTATTCCAAAATGGAATTAATTAATTTTATCCTCAAAATTCTACACACAATACCCCATAATGACAACGTGAAAAAGTTTTTGGGAGATTTTTGCTAATTTTTAAAAAATCAAAAAACCAAGAAATCACATGTAGAGTGCATTCGTAAAGTATTCACAGTGCTTCACTTTTTCCACATTTTGTTATTTTACAGACTTATTCCAAAATGCAATAAATTCATTTTTTCCATTGTTTTTCCAAATTAATATAATACTTACCAATATATGAAGGTATGTTCAAAATACTGGCAGTTTATAATTGTACAATAATTGCACTTTACATTATTGCACATTGTTTTTTTTTAAGGTAATTCTATTCATAAAAGGTTTACTACTGTATGTATGCAGGTCCTGAAAAATTTATATTTTATCCAGGATGTTTTGTCTATGGACCGGATTCACAGATCCGTATATAATATGTTCGCGTTTTTATGCACACACATAGCAAGGCAACACCCATGACACTCCCCTCGGCCGGACGGGTTTTTGGTGACTTCTGCCTCCATAGGGCACCCTTAAGACTACGTGTGTACTTACACATTTATGTTACTTATGTATGTGCATATGTATCTAACCGCGCCCTCAAATGCCCATTTAAATGCTTCCCCTGCCCACTTTCACTGTCCGGATAAAAACCACGCCCCTCTGTACGTATGTCCCTAAGTGCGATTCACAAGTTCATGCCAAAAGTACTTACGTGCATAAATACTATGTAATGTGCATGGAAAAAGTTATCACGCATGCGCAGTTAATCCACTCCTAACAAACGTATGCAACCACACACAAATACGGATCTGTGAATATGGTCCTATATATTCTTTTTTTAAGAAATAATTTTTAACAGGCATTTCCAGTCTATTCTACAAGGCACCCACCCAGCAGGAACTGAGACACCAAAATCCATTTAAACCAGCGAGACCATTTCCCCTGTACTCACCTTGATAAAGACTACAGGCTAATTGAAACGCGTTGGTAGCACAGTAAGGATCCTCCGGTACGGTCGGCACATATGAAGTATATTCTGTCATTGCTCTCAATAGCGTGGCTATTGGGCCCTTTGTTTTCATCTTTTTGCCAGCTGTGCGATAGCCTCTCACTTTACCATCTCTGTATCACCTGTGAGCCGAGCCAGACGGAGACCTGCCTGTCAGGGGACCATTTGTATATATATATATATATATGTCAGCATGCAGCGATCGATAGATTAATAGATTAATGAAAAGGGAATCTTCCTACTTGCTCTGTTATCCATTCCACATATAGAGAAAAGAGAAGTGCCAAGATTGTGTAAAGTATTGTCGCAACAAGATAAAATCAAAAGAGCAATATCGCTCATAATTTTACCACTTGTGATTCATGCATGTAATCAAATCAATACACTCTTCTCCTCTTAAAATAAAACTTCCAGGATCCTTAGAACAGTTCATAAAAAACATTTATTATGGCAGTTTCTTCATAACACATAAAAACTATATATATATATATATATACAATACTTTACACAATCTTGGCACTTCTCTTTTCTCTATATGTGGAATGGATAACAGAGCAAGTAGGAAGATTCCCTTTTCATTAATCTATTAATCTATCGATCGCTGCATGCTGACATATATATATATATATATACAAATGGTCCCCTGACAGGCAGGTCTCCGTCTGGCTCGGCTCACAGGTGATACAGAGATGGTAAAGTGAGAGGCTATCGCACAGCTGGCAAAAAGATGAAAACAAAGGGCCCAATAAGCCCGCTACT
>WWET01002431.1:171151-186896 GCA_011038615.1 Limnodynastes dumerilii
GAAAAGAAAAAAAAAAAAAACAGAGAGGGCATTACAATAAGCATAAAACAACAATAAGGGCTCAAGGAGGAAGTGAAACCAACGGAAAATTATTGTTCAATAAGCAAGTTGAGACTGTCCCACACAGAAATAATTCTCCACCCAAGAGAAGGATGTGGACAGCAGCAATCCACTTTCCCCCTATCTAGGCCTCAACTGAGCCACAAGGGGGCAGCAGATTACCGTGTATACGGCCAGAAACGGATAATATAGCAGATGTTGATGCAGTCAATTGATTGAAGTGTAAACCTCAGGTGGGAGAACCACTGCAGCGGTCCGTGCTCACACTTTAGACCCACATCAGGGGCAGTTCCCCAGGCATTGGAATTAATAATGAGTAGTGATGAAGCGGGACAAGCTTAACAAAATGGTGTCCTCCACCACGTGGCACTGCCCTCCAGACCTCAAATGAACCAACCCCCTTCACTGGCCAACAAGCAGGAGCACACGTAGCTAACAGAGTCCAAAATGGCGGTTTCCCGCCACTTCAAGGCGAATAAAATAATAAGTGGTGTCTTCTCGAGGGTCCCACACGTGATGGTGTCCTGTGTGTGTCCAGCCCAGCCGTGTGTTAGAAATTTTGTATCCCCAACTGAAAGTAAGGTTTGGGGGGGAATATCACCACCGGTATAAGGGCAGCCCCAGTACCTCACCCGCAGCTCCTGCTGCTCACTGGCGGCGAAGGTAGGCAGTCTCCTCTACACAGCTCCACCAATCCTCCACCCAGCTGTGCTTGGTCTCCTGGTGCTCTCTTGGAAGGCCTCACTGGTCTGTGTCCCCACTTATGCAGCAGGACCGCAGCCGTCCCTGTCGCGCTCCCTTCGATCTCCACAGATGGCTCCACAGCCCTCCTGCACCGCTCTCCCTCCTCCTGGGTACCCGATGCAGGCTCCAGCAAGTGAATGGCAGGCAGGATGTCACTGGGTCCATTCCCCGTTCTGCGCCTCTGCCGACGGCCTCGATGTCTCCGTCCTCCTCGTTGCCGCCACCTCTTCTCCACAGGGAGCGGCCTCCCGCAACTACCGCCAGATATCCTCTCACCTCCGCAGGTTACCTTCCTTCCAGGTTCCATCCACTGGCCCTTCAATCCGACTTCTGGCCAACTAGGTCCAGTGTGAGATGGAAGCAGCGGGGTCGGCTCTCGCTGCACGTGGCACCAAGCCTCGCTGCTTGGAGGCTGACTCCGGGGTCAAATATGGCTCCCCCGCGGCATGTGCGGACTCAAGTCAATGCAAATTGTATTACTTTTAATGATTGGTGGTCAGAACACTTCTCATTCTCAAAAATAAAGATTAATTTAGAACAACACATTAACATTGTGAAGAACGTTTAGTGCATGGTGACTCAATCATACTCAATCATATAAGAGTAAGTTAGGTGGGGCCATATCTGCACCTAACACACCCATCCTGCCCCTCAACCTGCCCCAATTTTGAGGAATCTTATGGCACTTAAGAATGCCATAGAGCTTCCTTAAGTAACTGTTCATATTTTCCTTCTTAAGAAGGAACATATGCACAGACACTCCCCCCGCCCTCTCCGGGTAATCTACATCCCCCCACCCACTTCTGCCTAAATCCAATCCAATCCAAGGCCGCCTTTGCACGTCTCCTTCTATCTTCTTTAAAGTACGCACATAGTCAATCTATGTACCTAACTGGTACACAGATTGACCTACTACGCATCCGGTCCAAAGTTATTATTCCATCTGCTTTGAGAAAAAAAAGAGATTCATTTTGCCCATGCTTCCTCATTTAGGGATTGTAAAGACCAAACTATTTTTACTTTAAATGATATGGAGTAGCATGTTGAATCTGTAATTTAATAATATACTTTGATGAAAGACTTACCTGATAATGCGTGGAAGCATGTTGATGTTGACTTTTATGGCCCATTATATAAAGATAAATACATACTTTTAGCTGTTAATGAGTTTTCACAATACCCAGTTTTTAAAATAATTTTATAATCATCTGCTATATCTGGATAAAATGTTTACTGCTTGGGTTTTTCTACATACAATCAAACTAAATAACGGTTCAACATTTTAAGGTGGGGATTTCTGCAAATTCAAGAAACTCACTTGTAGCTACAAACTAATGGCCATGTTGAATGTTTCATTTTGGGAAACAAGTAATGATTTGTAAGGTATTATGAATTCTACTGCAGCAATCTTTAAACCAATTTCTCTGGCAATATCAATAAGTGCCTCATTCTACAACAAATGTACTTCCTCAAAGTTAAAAAAAAATGTAAATCCGTGCTTTCAGAAAGTAATTTGATTTTTCTATCCAAAAAGAGTCAAATTCAAGAAACAGACCTTGCAAACAAACAAAAAGCAAAATTAGAGTATTGATGTCTGACTTATAAGAAGGAAATAGTGTATTAGCAAAACAGAAGGTAGTCATCATACAAACATATAGTGACTGAGATGGTGCTCTGTTACACTCTCCCCCTGCTTTATTTAGTGATATTTATCATACAAACATACGTCTGACTTCAATCCAAGTCCATTGACCATAACAAAAAGGAAAAGACCTATTGTAGACATTGAGAATTCTACTGTGACAAAGAATGTCTTCCATCTTTGTCTTATGACATGGCATCTCATGATTACTTGGTTCTGTACATTTGAAAATCTGAGAAAGGAGCCAGCCCTTCACTTCCACATGCCCAAATCCCAACATACAGATGGGGATAGGCATGCTAATAGAGGCTCATGGGTGACAAACAGCAGTTCCGCATGGTTCTGCATCCGTATGAATGCTAATCTGTGCAGACAATAAAAATAGTAAGTATCCAGCCCCCCACACAAGAGAGGGGAGTGAAAGAGGCGTGCACACTTTCAGACGTCCATACGTACAGAAAGCGCGTGGGGTCTGGATCCGGTCCTCTGGTGACTTTAATACCTGTCTAAGTGACTACTGCTCACTTTAGGGGCATTATACACCCATATTATTTACATGAGGACAAGCAGTTATTGGGTTAACATTTCTACCTTATTCTTAAACATTTTTCTATTGTGTGTGCAATAACATTTTTCAAGATTTCTCCATACTGCAACATTTAAAATCCTTTTCTGGTGACATGGCAGAGAAAAATGGCTGATTGCTTGAAATTTAGTGAATTCCATTTCCCCACACAGAGACAGATTAAGGGACATGTGGGCCTGGGGCTGAAAATTATCAAGGGCCCAAACTATATGTCCCTGACATTCCTCCTTATGCCCTGCAGTGGGAAGCCTAGAGATCTGCCGTATGTGGGGGCCTATTTTCATATGGAGGCCTGGACTATAGTCCCATTAGCCCCATTGTTAATCTGGCCCTGCCCCCAGCAACTTCTGTTGCTCTCGCCACACAGGTGAAAACGTCCTGAGCAAGAACCAGTGAGAAAAGCTAAGGTTTTCACTCTTCTGAAAATTTTCTATATGCATCAAATGACCACCTTGCCATACCAAAGAGATGATAGGATGCTCAATATACAGTTGTCAATAAGCATGCAGCAACCAACTTTAAGTTTATACCCATTGAAAAATAATTAATATTTTCTCATATAAGGTCTTTTTTTTTATTCCTAAAATTTTCTGGTGGGCACCTAAAATATGTGCATAGTCTGGACTTTTGCAAGACGGCTGTGGTAGAAGACCAAAATTATTCTGGAAGCACAAGATGTATAATAAGCTTACTAGCTGGGTCTGCAGAATACATTTTAATATGTATTTGGCATTCTACTTCACACAGGTTTGGCCTGCAGTATCCAAATATACCACAGCTTTATAAGTATGATTTAATTGTATTCAAGGGTGGCATTGCTTTTTAAATTATTTTCAAACATCAATGTTAAGTATAGGAGTTAAATGAATGTTTTACAAGAAACAGTTGTGATCCACTTTATCCTAATTAAGAAAAAGGGCATGGCAATTATACTATTTCAGGAATTAAATATAAATACTATTATTTATATTCACAGCATGACAAAGGCATTTTCAAAGAATCCAAGAAATATATCCAATATATAGAAAAAAAAAAAAAGATTTCAAATTCCAATATTACCTACAAAATCTATGATAATTAACTTTCTTCCAATACTCCCAATAAATGGAGCAGTGGAGAGTTTACATTGTTAAACAAAATGCATTCTAATGAACAGTCAAAGTGTCTTTGTTGAAATATATGATCATTTCACACCTCTATAAATTTTACAGAGTTCAAGTCCCAATTAGAATATACACAGAGGAATTTACATCCTCATTAGTGGCTCTAAAACAGCTTGAGAATTATACATCAGACAGAAAATGTCAATCCGCTCAGAGGCAATTTTTACTGGTTACAATTTTCATAATTAAATATAGGTCTTTTAAGTTAATGATAGAAAAGGAAATCAAAAAGTGGTTCAAGGTTATATATTGTACACATAGATTATTGCATAATTAAAATATCATGCAATGAAAATAAAGCCTTATTGCTTTGCCCTTTAATATAAATCTGTTATAACAATATATTACCAACAAAATTTTAACACTGTTAATTTACTTGGTATAGTGCTAAACACAATAATTCAATCAATTAAGCTTCTATATTCAAACATTATGACATTTAAAAAAAAAGTAATACAGTATAGCAAATTAAGTTTATTGAATGGTTACAGTAAATATCTTCCTCATATTGGACTAAATCCTGAGATCCAGTTCCATGTGTTTGAATCCCCAAGCAATAGGTGCATAGTAATCTATAAATACAGGCTTGCTATGACCTTGTATATGCGCCCTGCTAACCACTCGGCTCACATGGACTCCCAATACCCAGGACGTACATTAACATTTATGAATCCTACCCATGTAAAATGGCAGGGGTGCAGAATCTGGAAAGATAAAGGGCATGCCATGAATTGGGATGTATTACATCACTTCAACAAGCCTATACCAAATGCTAATCTGTCAACCTCAAGTTTGTTACATGATCTACTGTCAATAGGAAAAATTTTGGAAAGGTATTGAAACTGAAAATATTATCATTTAAAACTACAAGTTCAAGGATGTAACAATTATTATTTTATAATAATTGGGTAGTATGAATGCGTGCACATGTGCAGAATGGAATAATGGCCATGATTTGAAAGGAAGAAAATCGGCTTTAAATGTGGTCCATTATTATTAGTTGAAGGACATTCAGAGCTAATTCAGAGATGATGATGAAGTGCAGGTACAGGAAATATGTGGTTATCGAGGCGTTTTAAAACTACGAGTTCCAACTTGTTTTGCAAGATATCAGCAATGCCTATGTTGTTGAAGCATTTATTTTATTTATTTGTCATTTATTAACAGGTTTTTATATAGCGCCTTTAGATAACATAGTGTTTTATGATTTTAACAATCATTATAACAAGACTGGGTGATAACAGACAGTCTGGGTAGATGAGAGCGCCCTGCCCACAAACTTATACTCTATATGATATTGGGGGTTTCATACATAAGGGCTAGAGCTCTATATCACACACCTGACCAGCCTCATTGCATGGTAAAAGTGCACAGTGATTCTGTATGATCCAGTCACACAGAAGGGCTAGTAGCAGAACTGAGGGGAGTTTTAGTATGGAGAGAAAATGACTGAGTTTGTTTTAATCATGAAAGTAGATCCAGATAACATAGTAGTTGTAAATAGGGTAGACAAATGTTAGAAAGTAGGTTGAGGAATTTGGTAAGCTTGTCTGAAGAGGTGAGTTTTAAGGAAGCGCTTGAAAGTTTGGAGAGTAGAAGATAGAAACATAGAACATAGAAAGTAATGGCAGATAAGAGCCACATGGCCCATCCAGTCTGCCCAGTTGTTTATTTAAAACTATAGTGACCCTAGACCCTATTTACCCTCAATTTAGTTTAAGATTTAGGATATAGCTATATTTATCCCAAACATGTGAGGCTATTCCACTTATCTATCACCCTTTAAGTAAAATCATTTTTCCACACATTTCCTCTGAATCTACCGCCCTCCAGTTTATATTCATGCCCTCATGTTCTATTATACATCTTCCTTTGAAAAATGCCACCCTCCTCTAGGATTGTCTTATTGGGCGACGAAGGTTATTCCAAAGATTGGGTGCAGCCTGGGAGAAGTCCTGTAACCGGGAATCAGAGCATTTGTTTAGTGTAGAAGAGAGCTGTATTTCATGTGAAGATCTGAGAAAGTGAGTTGGGATATACCTTGAGATGAGAGGATATGTATGTGGGGACAGTCTTGTTGATTGCTTCGTAGGTCAGCAACAGGATTTTACATTTGATTCTGTAAAATACAGGTAACCAATGTAGAGATTGACAGACAGCATGCAGGGAGTTGTAGTTTCACAGCACCTGGAGTGCTAAAGGTTGCCAATGCTTGATGTATTGTATATTGTAATTTTTTACACTATGCAGAAGACATGCACATGTTCAGAAGATATTGCAATATATATAGAAATACAAATTTAGATGTATAGAACAATGCAAAAGAAAGAACAGTGAGGGGTAATAGATACAATTCTGACATTTTAAGTGTGGGCATATTTATGCAGCTTACACCCTAATCTCAGGTGTAGCTACTAATGATAATGAAAATCATTGCAACATGCCCACACATGCACAGGAAAAAGTATATGACTGCAAATAAAGCCACAACTGTATTTTTCTATGTAATTTTAGCTTTAACAGCAAATTGCGATTAAATTATTATAACTCTAAATCAGCCCCAATGTTCAAAATATATTAGCTATTCTGTGCTGCACTGAGTTATGTGGCTAACTTCTAGGTTTATGTCTGCAGTAATATTGCAAACAGAAATTATGTCTTAGAGGAAGAGGTGTGGGGCTGTGGAGGTGAAATGCATTTTGCTATATGAGAGATGGTGACAAAAATAAAGTAAAATTGCAAAAGTGACAAAAGAAATTTATGTGGTAGAAAAGGATAGGAGTGTAAATAGCAGGTAAAAATATGAACAACATTATGACCTCTCTGTGTTCCGCTCTTAGGAAATATGTCTTATGTAGTGAGAGCTTGTTAGAGTTCAAACTAATTGGTTTGTATCCATCAGTCCAGCAACCTAATGTTGCAATACATCTGACTTTCAGGCACAGTGAGCTTATGATTTACTCATCACATAAGTAATTGATTTAGAGCAAAAAGAATACTAGCCATTAAAACAATGACAGGATCCGTATTATCACCAATACGGAAGCAAGGAAACCTAGAAACCTAGGCAAACTTGTCAGGGTAAGTCAAATATAGAGAAAAATTAAATCAGTGGCAAGAAACAGGTATGTAGTAAAATATAACGAAAAGTGTGTAAATAGCAAAAGAATAAAAACTAGATAAATAAAAATAAAAAAGATCCAGACCCCCGAACGCTTTCCATTTGTGCGAGGGTATGTCTGTCCGAGAGAGGGGAAAGCACACCCCCTGTCACACCCCTTTCTTGTGCAGGCTTTATAGCAGCTTACGCTGCCATAAGCCTGCCTTAAATCAGTTATGTAGATCAGCGATCCGTACGACCGCTGATCTGCACAAGTGTTGGAGCCCCCTCCCACAATTTGCATGTTTCCCCCCGCCCACTTTTAGACTGGAAGTCAAAATACAAACATAAGTGACTAAGAAAAAATGTCACTACCTTCAGCCGGCGTAACAAGAGTGTAATTACGCCAGGCCCCAACCGTAACTACCTAAGCCAGCCTTCCCTGCCTCATTACCCTAGCTCCCCTGCCTTCCTTCCCTGCCTTCCTTCCCTCAAACGTAACTACGCAACAGTTAGGGACGCCCAATCAAGACTAAAGGATTTCCTTAATATGCCGAGCAGAATTTGCCCGGTGCATGCGCAGGTTGGCTAAACAGCCAATCTTACGCATACGCCCGCCGTAACTATGGCGTCGGGCGGAGGTCTGGATCAGGCCCATTGTGCTAACCCCAGCATAAACGTTAGTACTTTTCTGATATTGGACACAAAGTGATGCACCCATATAAACTCAGTTTGATCCCAGTGGATATTTAAAATTAGAATATGTTTAACCCACTCTGCTAGGATTTTTGTCAAATTGGCTTGTAAGAGCCTGGTAACTCCAGATCCCTAACCGCTTTTGAAATCACCTGTATGATAGCTGAATTAAAGTACAATCATATAGAAAGTTTGTCTTTAATTTTTTTCCATCAATCATTTTTATTGAAGAGTATTGTGATTTTTCCAAAGGAGGGGTAAAGAAAGAAAAGGAGGGTGAAGGGGCACAGTACAAAGGAAAAAGAGGGACTTTTAACAACATCAACATTTCCAGAATGACACAAGAGTAGCTACAACCATTGGCACAAAAGCCACACAAATTGAAACAAACTATAACTAATTATTAAGGCTGAATGGCATAGGATCTGTAATGAGTAAAGATGGAATCAAAGACGCTCCATCACCAATTGTTTCATATTCATACCATGCAAACCAGTTATTGATAGGAGAGGAGGTAGATGTGGAATATGGTATGCCCTCTGTTTCCATCCAAAAATTATAATTAATTTTGGAAATCACTTAGCGAAGAAGGGAGTGTCAGGAGAATTTCAGTTCTGGGCTATAACAGCCTGGGTGGCAATCAGGATACGCCCTAGGATGCATCTACAGTGAGAAGGGGTGGCTGTAGAGAGGTAGTAAGGCTAGTTCTGGAGAGGGGGTTAGCTTAAGGTGTAATACCCTGTTAGCTAGATGAAAGATAGAATTCCATAACGGGCATATGGAAGGGCATTCCTAAAATATGACGAAAATATCCCCTACACAATTACAACCTCTCCAACAGAACAGAATGGTTAATACATTTAGACATTCTGTGAGTGGTATTAAAAATGTTTTCCCATTTGTCTACAGAAAGATTAGTACGAAGATCAAATTTCCACTCTAATGTACTTTAGATTTAACATGCTAACGAGGTTGAATTAGTTGGTACCAAAATAAATCAGCCCTCTTGCCACCCACGGACTTAAGTCTAGAATGTAAAGGTTTTGGAGGTGGTTGTAGTGTGCCCCTTGTTCTAGAACAGGAATTGACCCAGTGGTTCAGTTGCAAATATTTATAGATGTCTGAGGAGGGGAGATTATATTTATCCTGGATAAGAGGGAAAGATATCAAAGCATTGCCTATCATAATTTCAGAGAGAGCTAAAATAAGTTTGGAGATAGCTAAGATAGAGAGGTTATTGGTGGGGAGAATCAGATCCTCCTTCAGAGCGAGGGCAAGGGCATCATCCCAGACTTTTAGAGTGTCCCGGGTAGATGATAGCATCAAGGGGATATTCAACATACATCACTCTTTCTAAGTCAGTTCAAGATTTTGGATGAGAGCTGAGGGCCCAATCCTGTAGCTGAGCAAGTATGCTTGCTTCTTGGTATTTGATAAGATGGTATAGAGCTACTCCTCCCAGTTGCTTAGGTAATACCATCCTAGAGTGAGCTAATTTAGGTGTTTTGTGTTTCCTTATAAAAGAGGACATAAGAGAGTGAAATTTAACTAGGTCGGATTGAGGCCTTCGGTAGGGGATGGTGCAGAATAGGTACATAAGCTTGGGAGAAGCATCATTTTAAAAGCTGCTATCCGTCGATCTCATAGTTTAGCCAGGACTTAGCCAGAAAGGATAGATGTAGCAAGAGTGAAGTGACGTTACATTCAAATATATCAGAAATACGTGTAGGAAGTAGATTTCCTAAATATGTTATCTCTTTCAGGTGCCAGTTAAAATGGAAATTATGTTGGAGCTTAGCCAACAAGGCAGTAGAGACATTAGGCCTGATCCAGAGGCACACCGCCCGCCGTATTTACAGCGGGCGGCAGCGTAAAAATGGCAGAATTGCCATTCTGCGCATGCATCGGGCATACTTTGCCCGGCGTAATCCATGGCTCTGTGAGCCATGGATCTAGCGTCCGTAACTACAGCATAGTTACAGGTGAAGGGGAGGGCTGCTCCGTAACTAAGGTGTAGTTACGGAAGCTGAGTGGGGGGAGGGAGGGAGGGTAATTAGGAAGGGAAGGCTGGGTTTAGTGTGTTACACTCCTGTGTGAGCATAGTTACACACAGTTACAAAGGCTGAAGTTAGGGTAGCCCTCAGCTGGCGTAACTGTGTGTAACTACGCACACACAGGGGGAGTGAAAGGGGGAGTGGACCAGAGCTCTGGAGCATAGTGTCGCTCTGGATCAGGCCCATTGAGCGGAAAGGCATTCGATTTAGTGGAATTTAACTTTTAAAGGGAGGCTTTAGAATAATTTTTGGAGGAGAAGCTATAGCTCAGGTAAAGAGGTCTCAGAGGCTTGTTGCAAACAACATGATATCATCTGTGAATAAGCATAGTTTATGTGCTAGAGTGCAATATTTGATACCTGGGAAGTTATGGGAAGAACGGATTAACTCAGCTAAGGGCTCAATGACTAAAACAAAAATTAAGGGCGACATAGAGCAGCCCTTTCAGGTACCATTAGAGATAGGGAAGGGATTAGAAAGAAAACCGTTGCTGAAAACTCTAGCAAAGGGATTGGTGTACACCATGGAATGTCAAATTTTATCCCATAATCCATATATACATAAGGATTCACAAATACAAAGTCAATGAAGCCTATCGAAGGCCTTTTTTGCAGCTAAGAAAAGTATAATGCATTTTTCCTCATTGCGAGAGAGTAATTTAATTAAAATAAAAACTCTGCGGGAATTGTCAGATGCCTGATGCTAAGGTACAAAGTCCACCTGATCAGGGTGTATTAATCAGGGCAGGAGAGGGTTAATGCAATTTGAAGCTTCACATAAATCTTTAGGTCAGAGTTTAGCAGGGCGATGGGTTGGTAGTTTCTACAAGAGAAAGAGTCATTACCAGGTTTTAAGATGGTAATGATTTATGCCTCTAATATCATATGAAGGAAATAACCACCATCTGATACCGAATTAAACAAGATGAGAAGAAAAGGCATTAGGGCTTCTCGAAAAGTTTTGTTAAACTCATTAATGAACCCATTGATGCCTGGAGCCTTGGACTTGGGAAGGTTCTTATTAACCTAATCCATTTCCTGGTCCATCCAGGGGGCACATAGAGCATCAATATCAACATCAACATCAACATTTTCTAGTTGGGTAAGGTTAACGCAATCAAGGAATTGCTTAATTGACACAGAATTTGTTTAAAAAGTAGTGACATCACCATTTAAGTATAGCTGAGAATAATATTCAGCAAATTTATTTGCAATGTCAGCTGGGTTGATAGTCTTGACACCCTCAGGGGAGCCTATGGGCCTGATCCAGACCTATGGCCGTCCTGTGAATTACAGCCGCCGCGGCCATAATTTCACTGTTATGAAGGTTGTGCGCATGCCCGCCAGCGGGGAGTGCATGGGGCGTGCACTCCTCGCAATGATGACGGCCATACAGACTTTGGGTGGCTGCAAGGTGCCCGTAGGTCTGGATAAGGCCCTATGTGTCTAATATGATGTTCGGCCTGTGTGGCTCTAAGCTTTCTAGCCAAGAGTTTCCCAGCCCTGTTACTGGCAAAATAATAGCACTGGCGAAGCTTGGTAAAGGCTACTTTTGTGTGGATCATCAAAAATTTTTGGAGTAGGCTTCTAGCTGCAGAGAGCTCTTTCCGAAGGGATTTGGAAGGGTGACGTTGATTTTGATGCTCTAAAGATGCAATTTTAGACTCTAGAGCACTAAAATGTTGCTGCTATTGTTTCTTAAGTCTGGCACCGACTTGTATCACGACACCGTGCATCACTGCCTTTAATGCATATCAATGTGTTGAGATAGCCGTGTCCGCTGGGTTGTTTGTTTGAAGAAACAAATATAGGGCATTGGACAAGACCTTTTTGGCCTCAACAGAGTTAAGTAAGTAATCAGGGAGTCTCCATGGTCTTGGGGGCATTTTGAAGAAGTGAAAATCCAATGTCCATAGGATCGGGGCATGTTCATGCCATGTTATTGGGAAAATTTGGATGGAATGGGATTGCTGTAAAGACCATTTATCAGTGAGGATAAGATCTATACAGGAATATAAACTATTGGGAATAGAAAAAGTAAGTGAAATCTCTATTTCTGGGGTTATGAACTCTCCATCTATTATAGAGGTCAAACTCAGATAGTAGTTTCTTAAAATCTAAAGATGGAAATGAAGAATCATGTAGCACAGAAGAGGTGGCAGGGTGGAACTTATCAAGTTTTGGGTCTAGGACTAAGTTGAAGTCTCCCAAAATGACTAAGCCACCCCTCCTGTGTTTGTGAGATGACACAGGAAGGGGACCTGTCTAGAGTTAGGAGCGTACAGGGAGACAATCGTTATCCACTACTCCTCAAGAAGGCCAGCCAATATCAAATAGCGGCCGTTTTTGTCTTCAATTTTGAATTTGAAAACAAATTGAAGGCATGCTTTGAATAAAACTGCTACACCATTGCACTTGAAAGGGCCATTGGCAGTGAAGCACAGGGGGTAATGGAAGTCTCTAAAGATAGGAGCATTGTTGAAAAGAGTAGTGAATTTCTTGGACTGCAACAATATCTGCTTTATGCATATAAAATGTGGTGAGGGCTAACCTACGCGTTTTAGGGTAATTTAAACCTTTAATGTTAAAGGATAGAAATTTACCTATTGCACACAAATAAAATAGGGGAGTTAATGAGCCAAGTAAGATATTTCACTGAAATTGACAAGTATACAAACAGTGGAAAGAGAGTAGGTATGTCCCAAGGTAGGACACACAATCATATAGTAGATGGAAAAGATCATAAAAAAAGTCAATATAGTAGAACAACTATAAACCAACATATTAGAAAAGAGGAAAACCACAGTTAGTTAACCGTAGGTCTTCAGTTGGGGAGATCAACCCACTTGAGTCCATATGTTCTGGGGAAAAGTTGTGAGTTGAGTAGGCGTATGCGAAATCAGGAAATTTTACTCAGCAAGGAGTTTGACTCCTGCTTCCAGTGATGATATCATGTAAGTGGACTCTTCATATTGTACCAGGAGCTGGACAGAAAAACCCCAGCGGTAAGGGATATCTTTATCTCTGAGAACAGCCGTGATAGGATAGAATGACCTTCTCTTGGTAAGAGTAGTGGCAGAGAGATCGGGAAACAGCTGGAGACCCTCTAATATGCCAGAGAACTCGGTGTGTCTGGCTTTTTTTTAGACGTTGTTCTTTAATGTGGAAGAAGTGGAGTCAAAGAACGTTATCTCTAGGAAAGATTCCTGTAGTGATGCAGGGTTTTGGCAGATGATGTATCATATCGATGAGCAAGTCAGAATCCTTGGACTTGGTAGTAATTTATGGAAGACATCCAAGGCAAACTGTGGGAAATCTTTGTTGTAAATTGATTCCGGGATGCCTCTTATTTTAATGTTGTTCCATCTGGAACGATCCTCAAGATTCGCTACTTTATCTTTAAGCTGTTGAACTTCAGATTGGAGCGAGTCATGAGTGTTAAATAAGGCATTATGAGAAGAAACCGGTTCTTCCATTTTAGATTCTTTGTGGTCTGTAAGTTCACCAATTTCGGTAATCTCAAGTTTGATTTCTCTAACAGCAGCCTTCATCTCAGAGGTTAGATCAGATTTAAACACTGTAAGAAGATGGTTCATTGTTTTCCCTATAAGGGGGGCTTCAATGTCAATATTATGGTCAATTTCTTTGTAGGGCGTGAGAGCAGATGCCTGAAGTGCTAAGAGAGTTGAAGCTGAGGCAATCCCCTCTGACGCTGGTGTTTTATTAGTTGTTTTAGATGGTTGTGGAGGGGGAAAGGTTATGAAAAGTGGTTTACTCACTGAGGGCCTGATTCACACTTAAGAATGTGATAGGTTCCTAAATATACACACCTAATAGCAAGGTAACTCCCTCAGCACGTTCTCGTTTTTTAGGTTCTTATGTGACTTACGAGTGCCATAGGGCTCCCTTAACTGTAGGTTCGCATTTGAATGCGTAGGGCGTCTACTTAAGAACTTAACTGCATAACCGTGCCTTCATTTGGTCATTTAAATGCCTCTCTCCACCCAAATCTTCGTATCTGCCTAGTTACTTATTCACAGAACGCCCCTCTTTGCGTATGTTACTACGAACCTAGAGACTTTAAGTGCGTAGTGTATAAGGACGTAATTTGCATGCGTAAATCCAATGTAAACAGCGTATAAAAGTTACTACACATGCACAGTGCATCCATTCTTAAATATACGCACCTAAAACCACGCAGATTCTTAAGTGTACAAATTTTTATTTTTTTACCTATTTTTATTTGTTTAACTCTGGTTATTTGTTTTGCAGGTCTGCCTTTTCTGTGTAACAGCCTCCCTAGCATATGACAGGGAATTTGTGAGTCACTGTGATGAGTTGGCACTGCATCTAAAGCTTGCTTGCAATATCTTCAGCTACCACCAGAGGGTAAAGTATAGAGACTCAATAGATGCTGTGCTCAAGAAATCTAGGTCCTGGATTCTGGGCAGGAGCTGTTGAGCTCCACTTCAATCTTTAGACTGCAGTAGAGATTAGACTGCAAACCAGGTGAACAGAAGGACCCACCACTCAGGAGGCAATGCAGCAGCAGGCAGAAACTGGGGCAGTGGATTAGAAGATAGGCTTCTCGGGTGACAGCCTTGCACCTTCGATGGTGTTCAGGGAATACAGGCTGACTTTGTAAGCTGGTGCTTGTTTGGGGCCACGTGCTGGAGTATGGACAGCCTTGCAGGATCAGAGTGCTTAACCTGCTGAAGCAGGAGATAAGTCAAGGTGGTCCACAGGCAGGTGGATTCGGATCTTTAGGTTTTTGATGTCATGAGACCCAGAGCTTATCACTGGGGGAAGTGAAAGAAGGGAGGCCAAGGCCTAGTGAGATCCAAGAATAGACCTCACGCTCTGGGGAGCGTTCCAGGTGCAGCTACAATGCCCAGGAGTGACACCAGATATACCTCCTCACCTTAGAGGCAATCAAGGTGGATAAATATGAGAGGCATTCTTAGAATATAAAAGTGGTAGGTTCAGTGGTACAGAGTTCTCAAAAAATACGACCGACCATGTACAGAGCCAGTGCGGGACAGAGAGAGGGGAATGAACTCCCCCTGTCACTCTTACACTGCTATAAGCCTGCCTTAACTAAAGCAAGAAAATCAGCTGTCTGTACGATTGCTGATCTGAATAAGTTTGGGTACCTTTCCCACACTCTACCATTACCATGATTCCCCCCGCCCACCTTAGCAGGCGCAGGGGAAGCACAGCCCATTTCTTCTGAAATGGCATTGTACGGAACTAAGTTTCATACGATGCTAGGCACGCTAGTGTTACTAACATAACATTAGCGTAACATCTTGCTAAAGGCAACATCTCTACTTTTCCCAACTCGCAGCTTAGTAAATCTGAACCCTAGCCTTTAATCTTTGAAGCATCTGATTGAAGGAGGCATAGTAATATGCAAGTATTAAAATTCACCGGGTGATGGTGTAGTTTACCTAAAAAAGCTGTATATTTTAACTTCAACTTAAAATAATCAAATTACAAGTGCAACAAATAATCAGTATGTAAAAGAATGAATTTTAATCAATCATAAGTCAGCAATAGCCAATGATCCAATGTTTCATATCCCTGAGGAAAGAGGATAGGATTCCTCTGAAACGTTCTGTTCCTGTATTTCCTCTTTAAAAAATGGTGAGGTGCACCACAGCAACATATCAGTGTATAGGAGTGCGGTTTCCTGGACTAT
>WWET01002431.1:194853-211460 GCA_011038615.1 Limnodynastes dumerilii
CTTACAATATCATTATATAATAAGACATATATCCCACATGATCCACATATTTTGTGCTTTGACCTACCGTATTACACTGCCTAGCCAAGTGGCCACTTGTTATAATGTGTATGTGTTTATATACATTTGTTTCTATTTGTTACAACTTGTTTACTTTTGCAATTGTGTCTAAATAAATCACGTTTTACCATATATATTATTACTGGACATTGTTGGAAGCCCTGCCTGTCGCGCCAGGGATATACCTTCTCCATTTTCAACACTCAAAGGGGAGCAGACACCCCTTTATATTCTACTAGACAGCTTGGAGGCTCTCCCGGACATACATATACTTATATATATATATATACATGATATACAATCCCACCACTACCTTACTGTCAGCGCAGGTTATTCTTTTTACTTTAAAACTATAAAAAATACTTCTGAAATTTAGGTCAATATGGAAAGTTTAACTTTTCATGAAATGCTTAATGACTTGTATCAGAATATTACATGGTCTATAAAAGTCCTGTAATAGGAAATGAAAGCAGGTAAGTGAGAAAGAGACACAGATCTTGTGCAAAGCTACATGGTTGAGAGGCAAATGCTAAGATGCAATGTAGTTTTAATAGAAATAGTTTTTATTTAATTCTGGAAATTAAAAGAAATGAGAGCTGCAGTAAGAACATTTTTTAACATATTATTCTACTTTTGTATGCCAATGTATGTATGCTAGACACATCACATGGTAATAGAGCCAAAGAGAAATAAAAATAGAAATAACCGTAATATTTAAAGAAATCTTCTAAATCATCTGAATTATCTTAATTTTCCATAATTAATCATTTTAAAGAATGTTTCCTATCCAAGTTGACTCATCAAAGACAATCTGTTTTGTATATGACTGTGGATCTGGTTTAGTAATAGACTGTTCTTACCAACATGGGTGTTAAATTGTGTTAATTAATTTGAACACTTTTGAACCTACACATAAGATAAATGACATGTCCAACAGAGGGGCTAGGGTCAGTTTACAAGTGTGTGCCCTTAATCAGTTTACGGTATAGGTATTTCCTTTATCTTTACACCCATCCAGACTGCTGTACTTCCTCAAATTTGTGTACTTTATTTGGTTGGAAAATGTAAGTTAGCCCATAACTTGTTGGAAGTCACTCTGTGCAAGTGTGACTTCCTACAGTACATAGCAAAACATGTACTGTATGTTTGAATACTGTGGTATAGCGGAAGGTGATCTCTCTGATTGTATAGCTTGGTAATCTGATAAATCTGAAATCTGATTTACTGTCTCTCAATGCCTGAGGAAGGAGGTGAGAGATGGCATCTAAAGGAGTCTGCATTTATTACCTGTCTTGAGACAAATATACAGTTCAAGTAATTGACACCCTCAAAATTGCAGATTTTTATTCTTTAAACTCTGAAGTAAAAGTAAATCATAGCAGTAATTTTTACCCCTACTTTAATGTGAAATTGTTAAAAATGTTTCTTCCTTCTCCATTAAAGATTCTCATAAATTTACCCCATTTAATTTATAGATTGTATGCTTGTTTTTGATCCCTAAATGCATAATCTTACATTTATCTATGTTAAACCTTATCTTCCATTTGGCCACCCAATCCTCCAGTTTACTTAAGTCTTTCTGCAGAGATGCTACATCTTGCTCAGATTCTATTACCTTACATAGTTAAGTGTCATCTGCAAAAATGGAAAACTTGCTCTCTATACCATCACCAAAGTCATTAATAAATATATTAAAAAAGAGTGGTCCCAGCACAGAACCTTGAGGTACACCGCTTAAAACTTTTGTACCTTTGTGTTTCATGTTGATTGGAGAAGGAAGGTCTTGAGACAGTGGAGCTGCAGGACGGAAGGAACATTCTATATTACAGAGCCCAGTCACAAGATAAATAGAATGTGAGTAGGACTAATCGCGGGATCTGAACTTACCTGTATGCTGAGTTGCACGAAGGTCCCCTTTTTTCTGTCCTTTTTTGCATATTAATCAGAGGAGGGGACACGAATGGAGATCAAAGCCGGGACCCTAGGAAGGAGATAAGGAGAAAAAAATTATTTTGGGCCTACTAAACAAGACATATATATTGTGAGTAGACATCTTTCTATAAGTGAAACTTACTGGAATCAAACGTTCTTTCTATAAGTGAAACTTACTGGAATCAAACGTTGCTGCACAAGATTTCAATCTCCTTCTTTTCCAGTGGGACGAGAATTTAAGAAATTACAAACTGATGAAAGAAAAGAGAAAAGGAATTAATAACAAAAAGAACAGCAAGTTGGATTCAAGAATTCAAGACTTTTATGAACATTCCTAAGAACTGAATCTCGGAAGGTACAGTGTTATCAAGAACTTTCTCACTGTATATATCTAGCGCAGAGACTAATATCTCAGTTTATTTCTAATTATTCTTTTGTTGGTTTGTCTGGTGTTTTACCAGACAAACAGCTTCATAAGGTAGAAAGAGGTAAGAGTAAGATATTGGTTACTGCAGCTGGAAGGGAGCGCAGTTCACTAGAATTTTAATACTATTTACGAGAAGGTGTAGTTCAGTACTTGGAGACCGGGAACCGATCCGTGCCCCATTTTATATTGCCTCGAAACCACTAGAACCGTGCCCATCAAGCTCTTTAAAGTTTGCTCATCAGAACTTTCTGCCATCTCTTGTGATTTCACCAGGACTGTCAGGACTGTCAGTATATCTGAGTCTTCATTTTCTTATATATCTGAACTGTGAGTTTACTTAAGCTTTTCAGGAATTGTCGGGACTGTGTTTACTTTGAAATCAGTAATATATGAACTTCTTTAAGTTCTGGGACATATACCAACATAGGTACTCTGCAGGATACTGTCAAATTATCAGGACTGTGTTTCACTTGGGAATTTAGTATATAGATGTTTTTTTTTAAGAGACCACAAATTTTTTACAGGAATTATCAATGAGCTAAAAGATTTATATGAACGTTGCTGACATTTTTGGTTTTATATAATTACCTCCCGTATTTCTATTAGGTTTTAGTCATTTTTATAATTTTGCTGTGTTTCACCTAGTTATTTTATTTCATAGGCACTATTCCCTTCGTATAACATAAGGTTAATATTGTCACGAATTTGCACTCATAAGATTTTAGATTTTTTATAGGAACTCATTTATGACCTGTAACACACTTTTAGCACTTCAGTTTTATATAGTCATTCTAGTTAACCCTTGTTCACTTTTATTGATGAATTTAACATAATAATTTATTTATATATTATACAGAGCATTTAATATTTATCTCATTGTCCCATTTCACTTCCCAGCACCCTATAAATCCTTTATTTCCTATATGCTCTCTAAAAGGAAATTGTGGTACCTCTCATATGTTGGTGGTCGCTTATTTAGGGAGCGCCATCATCCCTTCCACTTCATACTTTTAACTAGGGACTATGGACCATGAACTCAATACAACTTCAGCTCCACACAGTATTCATGTATAGGTGTGTGAGTATGAGAAACTACTCCCATCACTTCCACAGACATTCAGCAGCAGGACCCTACACAAAAACTAAAAATTATACTGTACTGTATTGTACTGTACTTAAAATTGCTATAGGTGGCAGTTTGCCCTACAAATCCCTTCAACTTTCCAAACTGATGAAAATGTCTATAGTCAGAAGTCTGGAATGAGTGAATTTATATTTCAGTTGTGGCGCTCAGATAAATGTGCATGAACAAATGTGTGGGAAGTGCAAAACTGGTCCTTGTACTTTACCTAAACCTTATTTAGAAAAGGTATCAGAATACCAACAGAGATTTAATGTGACGGAGGACAAGAAGAGGGGCAGAGCTAGTTGGAGAGAAACAGAAGCTGTGTGAGGAGAAAGATCTAGCTGAATACAAGAAAAATGTTTGTGAAAGAGTAGCAGCATTGGTAAGAGAAAACCAGGGCTATTGTGAGTAACATTTTGGAAGTTAATATTATTGTCAGTGGATATTGATAAGATATTATAGACACTGACATCTCACAAATTATACAAGACTCTAGAATATATTTTTGCTAGGTGAACATTTGCTTCAGAGTGATATGGTACCACATGGATAATATAACAAAAAATGTGGCCCTGTGGTTATAGGAGTAACCAGCTTCCATGGATTGGCCATTGGACTTACAGGGAATTTTCCTGGCAGGCCGATGGCCTTTGGAGGCCATCCAACAGACCCTCTTTTGTGTTTCAAGCTAACTAGGTGGTTTACCGTAGTGGGTGGTGGTCAATAGAATGCTCTCTGAATTGGGTGGTGATCATTGAGATGTTCACTGTATTTGGTGGTGGTCAGTAAGATGCTCTCTATGTTTGGTGATGGTCACTAGGATTCTCTCTGTATTAGATGGTGGTCACAAGAATGCTCTCTACATCGCATAGTAATCACTATAAATGTATTGTATTATAAAATACTACTCAGTATATATAGCAACGTGTTTATTTCAGCGTTTGTTCTTATATTTAATTGGTTCTGCATAACTTGCCCACATTATATATTAAAGGTTCTTTATTTTGTTATATCCCCTTTACTTTTTGCAGTCTATAGATGATACAACCCATGTTTGGCCTCTTATAGATTTTTTCCAGGGCCAATTTAAGTTCCCAATCCACCCCTGACCATTTCATAGACTTTTACCACAGAATTTAGTTTAAAACAAGTGATGAAGTAATCATCTACCATATGCCCTTTGTTGACATCTGTTCTGAGAGGCTGATATTTCCAGACAGAACTAGAACCTTAAGTTTGAGGAAATAAGAGAGAGAACTGTTCATTCCTAGTACATGGATTTACAACAAGATGTAGCTACTGTACCAGCTATATGTGCACCAATGACAGCCTATTAAACAGCCTGAGGTTATGCATTATAGCTAGGTACATGCTAGGTACATGGGTTATGGTGCTAGAGGGTTTATTTTTCTACATATTTGTTTGAGAAATTATTGTTTTTTTATTTATTGATTATACAATTTTCTAAATATAATTTTTTAAGTAAATATTTTTATACACAAACCTGTTTTGTATAAGTGTTTTGTGAGGTTTATATGGTTACAGATGGGCCCCAAGTCACTCCTGGTGGTCATTTAATCCATATTCGTACAGACCCATTTACAGAGACTTGGTGGATGTAAAATGAAGGCAAACTACACATGTATTATTTTATACTGCTTGAAATAATTCTGGAATTGTTTCCCAATTGTTGGTGGAATAAATGTGTTGGTTAAAATTAAATAGCAGACTACCAGACTAGAACATTTTTGAGAAAATTAACAAAAATAAGTGCGATCTTATCTTTTAAATTAAACTATCTATAAACATTTCTGTAGAACAATTAACCATTGCGGTCAATATAAAAATCTTGCAATATACAATATAGTCACAGCTGTGCATACACTATGAACAAATCAATGCATTTTGTTCTCAAATGACAACAATTTATCAGTGAATAAGGAACATATTTGGCAGGCTTACACAATTGTACTCAATCACCATCACTGAAAACTCCCAGATGACCTGCTCCAAGAGTGCACAGCTTAATGCATTGATCATTTACCTGAAGTTTAGGTGGAAGTGATTTAATTCCAAGCAGTAATAGCTTGAAGGGAAAATGGGTCGGGATGCTGATAATACCTAAGGAGAGAACACAGGCAGCTGTAAGCACTGTTAGGCCATAACATAAGTCATAGTAACTATATATTGAAATCCCATCCCGCCAGTATAGAGAGTTCATGAAAACTGCTGAGGGAATATACAGTATATGTCATTTATATGACACAAATTTTAAAAGAACTTTGAAATAACACACACACACACATATATACATATATGTTTATTATATGTCTGTATATATATTTAATTTGTAAAATTGTGAATCAGTGTATAAATCATACAAATCTTTGGCCAGATCTAGACCTAAGTACGACAGCTGTATGCGTAAATTTGGCATTGTACATTCTGCGCATGTACACAGTAGATGTTATGACACATAACTCTGATCATACGTAACATGTGCGTGACTATATACAAAGGGCGTGTCATCCCTACACTTGCAGAAAATACGCAATGTAGGTGGAGGGAGGCATTTAAATTGTACAGTATGGGCTGGGTTAGGCAGTTCCATATGACAAGCCGCTACGTACGAACGCTGTTACGCATAGAAAGGTTAAGGTAGGGTTTGGGACTCATAAATTAGCTAAATTACATGCGTCCAAGGCGAGTGCATTATACTTTCGATTGCGTAAATACGCTACACGATCGTACTTAAAGGGAACTTTAAAGGAAGTCTGGATCTGGCCCCTTGTAATTAGCTAAAATTAACAATGAAATGTAAAATATTAACACACATAAATGGACGGAAGTAGACACAGCCAGGTGTAACTAGGGCAACGGCAACCACGTGGATGGGTGGACACTTTTGCCGTGCCCCTCTATCTGGCAATTGTGGAGCAAGGTCACTTTCCATACAGGATGTAGACTGCTCTGCACATGTGCAGACACGTAGATTAGTGTTCTTATAGAGTAAAGAGGAATCTCTCCCAAATCAGTTTTTGTACTCATAAATTTGTATTGTATCTTCAAAATTAGAGTTATAGTTATACAAAAAATGCATGAATTAATAAGAAAAGTTGTAAAAAAGCATAAAGTTTTACTTTTATTAATAAATTCATAAAAAATTGGTTTCTATATCAATTAGAAATAAGATAGAAAGTGAGATAATAGATCAGAAAGTGCATGAAAACTGTCGTTTCCCATTTTTTGAACAGTGCATTTATTCTGAAACTCTTGGTATAAGGACTGATGGCATCCCTAAAAAAGGACAAGAGTGATTGTTGATATAGCGCAAAATGTTTTCATAGAACAGCCTTATGGGATAAAATACTGAAAGATCCAGAAAAATCACCCCAGTGTGTACCCAGCTTTAGCTGCTGTATGAAGATTTTAAATATAGGCAGTCCCAAAGCGAAGAAATGAAGCTATCACACAGAGTATCAATGACAGCTCAGGTTCTAACATATAAAAATATTGAGATAATGATGCAGCAGTGTTGCCCTGAATAGGGAAGTTGGGCGAAGACTGGTTCAATCAATACTAGTTAGTGATAAGAGAGCAGCGAAACATCAACACGCAGCTCACATAGATAGTTTTTTCAATGTCTGACAGATCTTTCCTCTAGTGACACATCCTTCCACCCCCAACCCCTACTAGCAAAGGACAGCATTAAAATGTCGGCGGCTGCAAAATTATTTATAAACTGCACTTAGTACGTAGAGGGACAGACACAGAATTAGGAGTTACTAAGGTGCCAATCGGAGGGTTTGGTAAACCATTGTTCGAATACAGATTTAAGTTGGCATTTTGTACAGTAGCCTCCACAATCCTCCATGCGTGACTGCCTCAGGCTATTCCCTCCTTTGTGCCAGATAAAAGCTGCACCCCCTCACCCACAGTATTAATGCCAGTACTGGCAGTGTTCATACAATATGACAAATAATGTACTGGGAATCATTTTCTATAACACTAATTATAATGACTAATGACTAATAATATGGCTTTAATGTATATATAGATTTCATTTTTTTAACAGCAGATTTATTGTGAAATAATAAAGTCATTCAGTCCATCATGATTATTGCTTGATAGGTTTGATGAGCGTATGAGTAATTCCAGTAAAAAAATATATTTTAAACTTTCAGTATAAATCCATGTATTAGAAGATCATTTCATAGTGAGCAAAAAAAAAAAATCTTTAGAAAAGTCGCTGCAGTCTGCAGTATATGATTATTTTCACATTGTTGCAATCAATCAATATAGAAGTCATTTTTATTTCAAGTAAAGAGTTGTTTGTATAAAATGTACTCTCATGATCTTATGAGTTCATCAGAGCATAAAGAAGTAGTTTAAGTTCCAGAATAAGATCTTTATAAATAGGTTGCTAGTTTGAAATTCTTGCTCATATGTGTAACTGTTATTTTTTTTAGTTAAATAAGAGCTCACAGATGGATAAGTTCTGCAGCCAAGTGTCTCATAATGCAAAGTATGGAAGAGGTGTTCTAATATGAATTGCACCATAATGCACTGTAATGCTCTCGTAGTGGATCTTATTGTGTGACAGTGTGTGGCGCTGCTATCTCCAATTTACATTGTGTGGCATAAAATATCAACATAGAATAATGTGGTGGTATTGTCTGCCATACTGAGAAAAAGTAAAAAAAAGGAGAACAAATACCAGTGCTAGCCACAAAAAGTTTGTTTATATATACTAATAAGGGGAACAACCCTTATTAGAAAAGAGCATACCCGTATATGAGATATCGATGGTGCCTGTAATAAATGATTTTTATTGAACAATTTAATGTACCAATTTAAAAAGTTAGTATTTTAGATTAACTGGAAACAGAAATATAAAATCAGTAGATAACAATAATGCAAATAGATAGCTGCCTATAAAACTAATAAACTAGGGAAGCTGATGATAAATAACAATTCCTGATTAATTCTATATGAGATATTATTTGGATCTTGCAAAATGATGAAAAATACAGTCAATATCAGTTGATAAAATTTGGATATTTGCTATATCATTACTATCTGGAACAGCACTAACATATCAATTTGAACTGTTTGAATTACTTGATATTGCTTGACAGCTGATCGCAATACATTTACTACAGATTTGAATATTTGAATCATCTACATCTGAATCAACAACATCTAGTATTATTCAATTGATATTGACTGTCTTTTTCATCATTTTGCAAGATCCAAATAATATCTCATATAGAATTAACCATGAATTGTTATTTATCATCAGCTTCCCTAGTTTATTAGTTTTATAGGCAGCTATCTATTTGCATTATTGTTATCTACTGATTTTATATTTCTGTTTCCAGTTAATCTAAAATACTAACTTTTTAAATTGGTACATTAAATTGTTCAATAAAAATCATTTATTACAGGCACCATCGATATCTCATATACGGGTATGCTCTTTTCTAATAAGGGTTGTTCCCCTTATTAGTATATATAAACAAACTTTTTGTGGCTAGCACTGGTATTTATATATATATATTACCCTAAGCGCCTAAAAGTGAAGATTGTTGTTATTCTGTATACTGAGAAAAAGTACCTGTTGCAAATGAAAACGTAAATTTATGCTGGATCTCTAATTATCAGCCAATAATAAACTGTTGTTATATAATCAAATGACATGGAGGAAAACATTGTACAATATTATTAAACATCTGATCTATATAGAAACTATTCTCTATATCACCATGGATGGTTTATTCTACAAATTAAATCTAATTCATGTTGCAAATGATAGACTTCAGTAAAGATTGTTTTTGCTACATGGCAACAAATAATTTACTATGTATGGTAATAATGTATATATGCACACCCTGGAGTAGCATAATATGCACTACAAAGTATTGCAATAATTTCTAATCAAGAATGATTGCTTTGAGCATAGGCTGCAGAGAGGAGAGGGTTAAGGTTAGGCTAAGTGAAGAGGATGGCTAAAGTTAAGGGAGGGTTAAGGTTAGGATGGGGGATGATGATTGTTAGGGTTAGGGGATGGTTAGGGTTAGGTTGAAGAGAGGGGAGAGTCATAGCTAATGGAGGGTTAGGTTGCTTGAAGGCAGGGCCGTAACTAGGGGTGTGCAATAGGGGCGGCTGCCCAGAGTGCAAAGCTTAAGGGGGCACCAGTGAGTTCATATTTAAGGTTAAGTTGGCTTGGAATTCAGGGTCAGGGGGCACCATCTTTCCTTTTTGCCCCAGGCGCAAAACGACTCTGCTTGAAGGGGATGGTTAGGAATAAACAAACTTACCTGTTGCTGTTGCAGTCTTCAGAGACCACGCTGTCATAGGAGCAATATCTTCTAAGGGCAGACTGATGAAAACTGTCGGCATTTGTCCCTTCATTGCCTCAAAGTGATTTTTCAGAAGACAGATTACTTGAAGCAGCAAACCCCACTCCTGGGATATTGCATATTTGGTGCGCCAGAGCATTGCAATGTACAGTTGAAGCATGTCCTCTCACTATATACTGATCCAGAGTCCTGCACCACAGCTATTTTACATCTGGAAGATTTGTAAAATTCTAAAGTAGACCCTAATTATCAAACACCTATTGGTATGAGGAGGATAGTTAGAAGTTACTGATGCCTATGTATCCATTGCTTGGAAACCCCTCACAGAAGAATCAGATCTTGGAATTCAGTGCAAGATACCCATTATTAATAAACTATCCATGTTAAAGCTTTTTAAATAACGTGCATTCTGAAATTTTGAAAAGCTTATTGTTAAAAATTATTGGAGTATAAAAACAAATTTAAATCTAATAACATATATGAAGATAATAAATAGTGAGCTGACAGTGAGCAAGTGTGGCTATATATGTACATATATATGTACCCAGCATGTGATGTACTTCAAAAGGTCGCAGTGTGGTTTGAAAGTGCTCCTTAACCCATTTTAGGGTTGGTTTTACCAGGACCTAATGTGTGTTTATCATAAGGAGCTTTAGTATTCAGCAAACAAAATAATAGGTTTTATGATTATTTTATACTCAAATTAATGAAGACAAATGTAGAAGCTTGTTCATTATTGTACGCAGGGCAGGCCGGCGGAAACCAGTAAGCAGGGTAAGAGCGGCGGGAAAGCGCCAAGTCGGAGAGGCGCTGCCCTTTACCTACCATTCCCAGCACCGCCATATAAATAAAATAAATTTTTTTTTTAAAATAAATAAAAGATATACTTACTTAATATGGTGGCGGCTTCTCACTGAATGTTGGGTGTGATGTCATTAAATTGTGACATTTTCAGTGAGGAGTGCACAGAGAGGAGCCAGGGATCTGAAGAAAGTAGAAAACAGAAGAAACAGAAGAAATAAGGCCAAGCAAAAGATAAGTAAAGGAAAGCACACCTAGGAGTTTGGCCTCCTCAGTGTGAGCATGAAGGGGGAGCAAACATTGTGATTAAAAAGTGGGGCACAAGAAGTGTGATTAGAAAAGGAGCACAAGCAGTGTCAGCAAGAATGGGGGAAAAAGTAGTATGAACATAAAGGGGCACAGCAATGTAAGCATAAATGTTGGTCAAATGTTATTACATTTGACCAACATTTCTGGATATACAGACAGGACCAAAGTAAGTGTAAGAAGTTTCCAATAACATAAACACGTTTGGGGCAAATAGAAGGCCTGTGTCCAGGCAGCCTAAGATGGCTGCTGTTTTCCATTTTTAATGTGCTTTTACGCAAACGTGTTATCAATACTGTGTAGAACCAGACATTCAAGGCAAAGACGTGCCGATAAGGTATCATGGTGGGAGCAGAGGGTATGTGATACTAACATCATGCAATGCTAGCTTATACTGCGCATATGTGGAATGTAGAAATTTGTTAGATAAGTAGTACAAATTAACTTGCTTAAAACATGATTATAACCTATTAAGGTAGGGAGTTCTGGCTCTGTTGTTGTCAGGGTATAAAGGACTTTGTACAGGACTGATCTGACCTTTTCGCTCGACAACAATCGAGACAGGGACCCCTGGAAACCTGTTGATCATTATCAAGCAATAACAACCAGTCGAAGCTAAGTATTATTCATGTACTTTGCTTAATTCTTTATTGAATACTACAGTATAGTTGATTAAGGATTGTGTTATGTTGTGTTGTCTCCCTTAACTCCTGGTATTTAAAGAACCCTCAAGTTCAGAGGGTTCCAAAGTTGCAAAATGTCAAGTCCGGTTGGTGTGATGTAAGCTCTGTGAATTATATAGGTTTGGAGTTGTTGAAACCACTAATTAGAGGCACACCTATATGAACTACTCAATAGTATTTCCCACTCATTTTCATCTATACAACACAAAGCAGATTTCCATAGTGCTATAAATGATCTACTATTGAAGCTCTGAATAGACACGAGTATATTCCAGTGTGTAGATGGCTGATTTTGGCCACTGGACATGCATAGTTATTGTGACTACGCAACCTATGTAGCCCTTAGGCACGTAGATGAACTACATGTGATCTTTAAAGTCCACAGCTACGCAAAATACAAACCATGACTTAAGGTTGCCTATGGCACTCGTAAGTGCCATTAGGCACCTAAAAACGAGGGCGGGGAGGGGGAGTGAACCAGAGAAGTAGGTGCCTTATGTCAAATAACAGTGATCTAACAGGAGAGATATTTAGCTTTAATTTGGTCTCTAGTGTAGGGCCATCAATACACTCTCTCGCCTTTGCTATGGCCTTCTATTAACACATAAGCCCTTAGCCCTTTTTACAAATATTATCAGACCCATGTTCCCTCCCACTTGTAGATTTGCATATTTGTGACTTTTGTCATGTACGTACATACCCACTCCCCATACAGTATATATTTATTCCATATTATTTAATGATTTTCAGATGATTTTTTTATCTTACTAAATATACAATCTGTCATTTGGTATCGATTATAGTTAAAAGATGCTGCAACTGGTTATACCACTGACCATTTTACACATATACCACTAGACATGTGTTGTAGCATCCCTAATTTTTTTTGTATTTACAGTCTGTTCTAACACCCTTTTTTGTGGTATACATTTTCCCATAAATATTCTTTAGAGGCATGCTGTGTGAATATGATTTTTCAAATTTAATTAAGCAAAATTTTTTATAAAAATCAGATAATACAATTTTTCTGAATTATGTATTAAACACTATGCAATATTTAAAATATAAGTTCAAAACCAAAATATTTTCTCTATATTGAAATTATTAAAATTAATTTGTTCTCCTCACATTCCTACATGGTATGTGCTGATGTTAACTTGCATCTGGTTTTGCTGTTATTGGTACTTTCTGGATCAGCCCCTGAATAAATACTTCTACAATGCAAAGGTGCTTTCCATTTATAGAATAAATAAATAAATGCACCTATTATTTCCTGGAAACCTCATTTGGGACAAGGTGGCATATGTCTGCTTTCATTGTTCAGTCTTGTTCAGACTGAAATGGATCATTTGGCTTTTAGCAACATTTAGGGATACAGTTGAGGTACATGTCTCCACTGCGCGTAATTCAGTGCTCACAGAAAAGTCATTATAACACACAAAAATAGAGAAGATTTGAGACCAGACTGAGACTATCAATTTTCCGTCTTTTCAGCAATTTATTTTTCCATTATGCACATGCAAATGCATCCACGTTACCCAAACCATCTGCAATCCTCTCTAAACAGATTTTCAATATATGGCACTTCTAGCAGCTTCTGACTGGGAGGGTGGAATGCACATGAAGGTAGCATGACTGAGTTTTACTATGTACCGATTCACACTTAAGGTAGCATGAGTCAGAGAACCTAAAGTAAGGTATAGCTATCAAAAGTCCATTCATACAAGGAGGTTGGTTACTGGTGCAATTGGTTTCATTGATACTGTGAGTCTCTAATTGTAAATCCTCATGCATCATGTGTTTGGGTGTCTGCCCGCTAAAAATCTGATCTTTTGATCTGGCCCTTGCTTGCTAACACTATGTGTTCCAATTATAGTTGCCATAGTTATTTGCATCCTTTTAAGGTACAGTGACTTACAATTTTTGTGTTGAGATTGCTGAAATCTAAAGCAAGCGCATCATTTACATCAGGTCTTCTAAATTCCAGATTGTGAAAAACAAAATGACAGCTTAAATGATTTCTGAATAAATGTTGCCAAAGATCAAATAAATTTGTTATAACCATGGAAACTTTACATTTTAGTTTTGCAAAAGGAATATTGGATTGGTCTTTTTCTATGTTTAAATGTTTGGTGTATTCAGTTATTATTTAAGGGCTTCAATTCATATTTAATGTACTGTGAAATAGATTCCCTGATGAGTGACTACAGATGAGCAAGTTTGTGGAACACAACATGATTAATATCAGCGAACATGTTTTCAACAGCTGAAATCGCTTTATTTATCTAAGCATGAAATAACTTAAAAATAGCCTAGATTGTGCCTATATTCACACTATTTTTAGAAGTTCTGAAAACAAAAATCAATTTCCTTTATAATAAACAGGTTAAAAGTACAAAACACATATTTGAAATCATGGCAGTTACTTACAGATATTGTATTTATGAATTATTTATTTGTATGTGATTCCAGACCGTTTTATTTTTTTTTAAATCAAATCATTGTGAAAAGTGTAAGTTTATATCCTTGATTCATAATAAGCCTTACCCATGGGAAATAATATGGTAAAAAAATATTATTTTTTTCATTTTACAATGATGATGATTATTATTATTATTATTATTATTATTATCAATAAATGGTTCTCTTATATCAAAAAATAATAGCAAATAAATAAATGGTCATTCTTTTTCCCTTATTTCAACTATATGTTGGGGCAGTGGACAAGGTTCTATCACCATATAATACAATAAAATGATCCAGAGATTCCAGTGCTATAGTAAAAAAATAATAAAATTCAATCATAAAAGTTAACTAATATGTAAGATGGCAGGCAGCTAATGATAAGGAAGCAGTCTATTGTAAAATAAGATATATTCCAACGCTGTCCTATATCCTCTTTTAGCGGTCATAAAAGAGAGAAAAACAAAAGGAAAAAAATTAGTGCAACATATCAAATAAAATATTCATTTATTAAACATATGTTAACACTAAAAGTACTTAAAACATAAAAAATATAAATACACTGCTCTGCCACATATTGGGGCAGATCCTGCTGTACGTTTTTCTGCGAATTTACGTGTGGTATACACGTAAATTCGCAGTTTAGAGCGTACTGCGCATGCGCACCGCAGAAAATACGCACATTCGCGTAGCGTATTTTCTAACGTAATGCGAATTCACGTATTGCGAACGTAAGTAATTACGTGTGGGCGTGCCAAAATTACGCTGCCGAAGAATACGTGCGAATTACGTGAAGTAGGCGGAGGGGGGTATTTAAAGTGTACAGTATGGGCGTGCTAAGCTGCGTACGTTCGCGTAGTCTGTACGCCCGTTAGCGGACGTATTGTGTTACGTCTGGAAAAGTTAAGGTAGGGTTTGGGTAGCGTATTTTCACAAAATACGTCCGTGCAGGGGGTGTGTTAAGGGTAGCGGTGCGAATTTACGTACGCGAAAATTCGCTACGCGAACAAACGTAAAGCAAACGTTGTTCAGGATCTACCCCATTGTTTTCCTCCCCGCCTATTAGAACATCCTGAAAAAGATAGATGGAAAAAGAGTCTTTTCTGGGAGTCCACGACCCGGGTCCTCGTGGTTTCCAAGTGCTTCTGTTGCTGCTGGACAAACGGTCTCACTCAGGATCCATTAGTAGGAGGTTTGCTAGTGTAGCAGGTGCTCACACTGACGCATTTCAAGCCGTTCCCGGCTATTTTTCAAAGTGGTGAGTTATTAGTCCCTCCTCTCTCCTTAAATGCTGCCTGATCATTTCAGGGTTTAGTAGCCATTATAAGCAAGTAGAATATTTTCCTTTGCCAGATATAGGGTTTGTAGTGTCAATATACAGAAGTATTGCGAAGGAGGAAATTGGCAGATAGAATGAGTCTAACTGATGATTAACTTCGTGGTACAGGAACAAATATGGGGTGGTGTAGAAAAATGGCGGGATGTCTGAAGCAATACAGGTTTAATGTTTTAATTAAGGGTAGGCAATGTCCCAGAGTCAGCAGCTGTTGGTATCAGGTAGGTTCAATAATCAGGTTGCAGAATGTGCAGACTGGAAGTGCAGGCGGAGAAAGAGAAAAAAAAACACAATAGTGTAATACTGTAAGTGGTAAGTATGAGAAAAGGGCAGATGCTCTCGTGTCTCTGTCTTCTTGCGGTCCTCACACAGCTGTGCTCATAATTCCTGCGGCAGACGGCTGGGATGCTGGTGTTCGGGTGATGGTGTTGACGGGAGTTAGAACTGTCAAGCTGACCTGGATTAGCCGGCGGTCTCTCTCTTGTCTGCAGAGTTAATCTGTGCTTGAAACTGCGCTGGATCTTGCAGTTGTAGCGTGCTGATTTCCTCCTTCTTCCGTGCCTGCGCAGGCAGACGCAGTGGGATGATGAAAGGGACTCCCTGCTGTGCTGCTGTCGGAGTTGGCGGGACGAGCTGTTTGTCAGTGCAGATGTGGAGGAGACAAGAGCAGCCCCACATGGGGGGGGATATTTTGGGGGGAAAAAACCAGTGTATTGCTCTGGAGGCTCTGACACAGGTGTACAGGAACACACTGAATCCTCAGGGGCCAGAATAAAGCAAGCGAGTTTAATAAATGTTCAAAAGAAAAATAAAATAAATAATGTTCTAAATCAATGAGAGTCTGTTCTTACTTTTACCAAATGATAGTCTCTGTGTGCAATGTATCTACATTGATTTAAAAAAAAGTATGTAGTTTAAAATGTAAAAATGACTAGCCTGGTGGACCATTCACAATACATTACAAGAAAAGTATTGAAGAAGCTTCTCTGAATGCAGCCTCCCATATTTTTGATGTTTAAATCTCCCCCATATTTTTATACCCTAATGCATATAACAGATCTGATCCAGAGCTGCGCTTCCACCCAATATTTACTTTAGGTGGAAGTGCAGC